>JAPMAE010001977.1:1475-15399 GCA_036584705.1 Rhyacophila sp. 25_7 | reverse complement strand
GTCACTGAATGAAAATAATATTTTTGAATAATTTCTTTGTTTCAACATACGGAAAACTATTTTACCTGTACATTGATTATAAATTATATGCTCGAAGATACCACTGCTGGTATGAAAAAATCAAAAACATCTATACATGCGATCAGGATTCTAGCATTAAAAAATTCCAACATCTATGTATACCTATAGACATACGTTGCCAGTTTCGTTTAGTGGTTTTGCCACTCATTCCTTTGCCACACACTGATACTTCTAAAGAATGCCCAACAAATAGGCAAGAAGAGGACATTGTCATGGATATGGAGCGATATTAGATAATGGTGCCATAATAGGTTATCTATTAATTTTCCAATTTCACTCATATCCTTATGTAATTATGTGTTCATTGTATGATGTTTGCATTGGCCCCCTATTTTAATAAATGTTTTCTTGACAGTTAAAGAATTTATATTAGAATATTAATGTAAGGTATTCGATCATGTCGAAATACAATTTTTTTAGAAAATTGTCGATGTTGTACTTTTTTAATGTGGTTTAATAGCAACTTATAAAAACAAAAAAATACTTACGCATCAATTGCGAAATTCATAAAAAATGTTCTTTGGAATATGTTGCCATGTAGATAACATATTACAGATATATCAATTACTAAGGAGGAATATAAAAACTTAATAAACCGTAATATTATTCTTTACTATATGCTATATAATCTGATCGAGGATCGATAAATGTTGATCTTGGCACTCACAGAAGAAGAAAGTTGTTTTAATTACTAGTACTGTAAAAAGGTTAAAAACATCAACATATAAATATTATCTATTGAGGACGTTCTACCTACATGACATTCAACTTGGAGTGGGGGTCTCAATATATTGTATATTTCACGTTTAATCTAAGCTTTAGGAATATTAATAAATGCGTTAATATGTAGCTATTGAATTGACATACTTGTGAATAATATCCAATATTGCTAGAGGCCTGTCTCGCATGCGATCTCGAGTCTGAATCATCACCTTCCTACAACAATAGATTGAACATAAATATTTGACAACACCTAAATATCTGACACAATGGTTGCAATGAACAATTGGGGTTTTTAATTACGTCGCTTTCGATGTCTATGTCCCTGTCATCGTCACTCATCATGATTACAGAGAGATAGTCTTGATAATATCACGGAACTCTTTCTCACGACCGCTGTCACAACTCTACAACCTGCACCGCACGCAATAATTAAATCCTACAGTTGCCTTACTTGTCAATTTTTGATTACTCAAAGCAAACTTGTAGGCTGCCATTCTATAAATAAACTTTTCCCAACATTCTCCTAAAAGTCTAACAAGCAATTTAAAAATATAATTCTAAAAAATGACTTGTACTGTCCGGAACTAAATTATTTTTACTATAAATAGTTTTTTCTCAATCATCGTTTCCTACGCAATTCGAGAAATTACTGCGAAATGAGATTCATATAATACTATAAGTATTTCATTTAAACAAAGAGAATAGAATATTGTTTAGTATATGGTAGGGCTGGATTCAATATTTTAAGTCTTTAAAACATCGAGACGACTAGATAGTCGTTTGAAAATAATACCAAGCCCAGCAAACTAAAATACCAATCTTTTGAAAACATTCGGAGTGTTTATAATATAAATGGTTATTAATAATTGTCGAGAGAGTGATGTTTGTAAATATTTTTTTAACTCATATGAACATATTTGATGATATCAATACAACTTCTTTTTTTCCTATTTTTTCTTAAATAGAATATTTGGAAGCAATATGGCAGCTATAAAAATAATATCTTCCAGTGGTCAATATTTAACAAATATTCCCTAGCAAGTTTCATTTGGATAAAAATCTCTTTTAGCAAAGTGCTACTGCTGACACTTCGAATGTTCTGTTCACCACTTATCATAGAGTAATCTAGATTGGGACAGGCAAGGTTATGCATCACATTTGTTTTCTTTTCATTGATTTGGTGGTATTGACTTTCATAATATGATGCTAAAGAAGATGCTAAATATGAATGACAACTTTGTCTCACCCCAAAACATTTGGCTGTTATATTACAATCTTAACACTGCATTTGCTATCTTTTTGCAAGGATTTGATGATAAGAATGATCTTGGGGATATCCCAAGTGTATCAAATATTTTTAAAAGTGATGGACAATGCGGACTATAAAAAATATTTTCCTAGTCTATAAAGCAGCAGACCATTAAACTGTTTAGCTTATGGCTCTGCTGGAATGGAGACCACAGGTTGTGGATATGGTCTACATATGGCAGTCCTGGCAGGAATCTGACTTCTATTACATTGAGGATGCACATTATTGGGACCCTTATATGAATAAATTGTATATGTCAATATTTTCCCGGAACGCCAAGAGCACCATGATGCCTTGCTAATTTTTAAGACAACCATTTCCCTGGAAAGCTGTTGAATACCATCGGCATGCTATATTTAGAAGAGCTGTGGGATGGCTGCATAACATGGGAGGATCCAAGAAGACTAGCCTGCAATATGTGGTATCCATATGCTTCAGTTAAGGGGTGTGACTTGGATTGAGAAGAATATTATATTACAGTATATTTCCGTTTTGCAGCTCTTCCTTGCACACTCTATTGGTAGTACTTATCAACCTCTCAGGAGGAGTCTAGTAGTATTATATACACTCTTGCCGAGAATCTAAGCCAAGACATATTATTTTAGAGTTTTTTACTGTCATTCAGAATGTGTTCCCTTAAATATTAAATTGTCCAGTTAGTTTTGAAATTAAACTAGATAGTTGAGGTTTCAACTATCCTACCCTCCATATTAAGAAAATTAAAAGAGCAGCCATGTAACTACATAGTACAATGCTTCTCACGCATATGAAATATTGCAAAGTTAATTTCAATTAGGCTCACATTTCAATGATGCTAATACAATATAGATTAGTTGGAAAACAAATGATCAGGAATGTTGATTTAAAAAAAAAAAAACAAATGGCATCATATTATAAAATCATATTTAATATATATTACGATTGTTCATTAGACTGTTTCAACTTAAAGTAGTCTTCAACATAATTTCATTTTAGTATCGATAGACCTATTTATAAAAAATTATTCGTAACATATAAAAATAAGAAAATATATGCACTGTCGTCTGATTAAAAATAGGAGTCAATATACTACTTTTATTAAGCAAAATTAATTTGGTTTTCCGAGATTAGTTTAAAGAACGACAAAATAAATTGGCATACAAAAATGAACGACAGAACAGCGGACATAACAATTTTCACACGGGCGTAAGTGAAAACCCTAGTGAAAGAATAATTGTCTATTATTGATGAAAGAAATATGAATGAACTATAATTCTACTACTTTTGATGTACAAAAGAGTATAGTATTGATACAGTAGACTATATGAGTATCATCTCAATTTCAAAAGAACATTATATATGTCTTAAAAATGTTTTCTTTTTTATTTAATTAGCGGGTCTTGACATGTTTTCCACTTGCAGTTAAAATAATGAAACTTCTCTATTTGGATAATATTGCTAACCGTGCCCTTTTAAGTTTGGATTATGATTTCATAGCAGGTTTAATTAACCCTTTGACTGTTACTGTAAATGGGTTTATATGCCACAAACAAAAATATATCTTTGCTTAGCAGTCAAAGGGTTCAATATATTTTTCAGACAACACAAAATTACTGTTGACATAATAAATCACTGAAGGATTTTTGTTGTAGAATTTCTTTTAAAAAAAAACACAATAATTCGATTAGTCTATACACTGAGGTGAAGCAACAAAATTATATATGGCAACGTGATTTGTACTTTCCAAATCACAAACAGAGAAGGGCTCATTAATTGAATGTAAAGGTTCGTCAATTAATAACTGCGGCCGAATAGAGTGAAGTATTTAGGCTTCTCAGAACAGGAAGGATGGATACACTTGTCTTGCATTTGCAGCGGTCGGGGCTGATGGAACGGAATACATAAAGCCTTGGCGCCCATCGCTGGCAACTTCGCTGCTTCTGATGCATCTCCCTCAGCCTCGGTTCTGTAATAACAAACAAGAAGTTTTTATCTAGGTAGCTTAAGAATTGACAAGAAGCATTCTTTGAGAAAATTTCCAATGCAAAATATGAATTTAGTAATTTACACTATGTATTTCACAAGACACGATGGACAGTAAACATGTGGTGAAATTGTTACCTGGCACTCTCCTTTTTAATGGTATCTTCGCATTTCTCACGGCCACAAAATGGTGCAAGCATAATATTTTTCCCATCGAGAGCAGTATTGAATTCCTCCCATGTTGCGACTAATTTCATGTGGGAGTCACGTTCTGCTGTCGCTCTTAAAAATAAATTAAAAACAAAATAGTTTTTTTGTTAAAAACCGAAGAACATTTATATTCTTTCAAATTGACTAATAATAGTGAGCCACTAATATTAATTTTTGAAATATTTAAAAATATGTAACATTTTATCTTCATCTTTGATTACAAGAGATGATTTATTTTGACGCAGTTTGGTAAAAAGTACATACCACAAATTACAATAAATAGTATTTATCACGGATAAAAATATTTACAAAAATAAAATCATATTCAGAAAACTGTTCAAGTATATATTGATCAAAATACAAACTCACTTTGCCAACATATCGTTGTGGATAGTATCCAGTAATTTGACAATATCCTGTACTGCATTCTCTCTCTTGATGGTAATCTTGTCTCCTGTGTCTCTCCTCACAGCGATCAATTGACCCTGAGCCATATCTTTCGGCCCCAACTCAATACGGATAGGAACACCCTATAAACAACCGATATGACCGTTCATATGTGGCAAACAACTAAATAAAATTCCTTTTAAATTATGGTATATATCATCATAATAATGAATCAGAAATAACCCTAAAATTATAAAAAAAATATTCCAAGACATTTTGGATTATCTCACATTCTAATATATGTGTACCATACACAGTATAAATAATTCAAAAAAAGCTAAATTCAATAAAACAAATTATAATTATCAGATAATATGAAACATAACTTCTACCTTGAGTTCCCAATGATTAAACTTCCACCCAGGAGAATAGTTATCCCTATAATCTCCTTGAACTTTGACATTTTCAGCGGCTATCGAATTTTCTAGTTGAGAGCAACTGTCAAGAAGCTTCTTTTTGTCTTCGGCACTCGTAGTGGCAGTGACCCCGCAAGGTACTATTATAGCTTGGACGGCTGCTACACGAGGAGGCAACACTAGACCTTGGTTGTCGCCATGGACCATCACCATAACACCTAATGAACAATTGAGTCGTTATATATTTTTAAAAAAATTACACACATGTCAAATACGCAATATAAAATTTATCAGTTCTTCTTAGTACATAATCTATTTTTAATTAGTAGTTGGCAATGCTGGGTTTCCAATCATTTTAAAAGATTCAGCAAACGATGAAGATAATGCTAAAATAAGTTCTTGACTTGTTTCTTGGTAAATAGTAGCTTACCTTATAAACTTATGATAATGCTTTCTAATGTTGGTAATAATAGATTTATCTATTCTGCATCTCGATTCTAATTCTAATTATTCACAGTCTAGGGCAGTGATGGCGAACCTTTTTAAGAAGTGGGTCAAATTTTGTTCATCATTTTTTGATACTGCCCGTGGGTCACTAATTCGGTGGTGTCATTTGGAAAGGGGATAGATGTGGTAAAAAGACTGACATGAGTCATACACAGGTAAATAATACAATAGAAAATCACTCAGTCAACGTCCACTTGGAAATATTATTTTTATAAATTCGATATTAGGTATTTATATAATATTTTCGATTGTCTGTGCTCTTTTATGATGTAAAAAATAGGTTTATAAAAATCAACACGTGGGTCATTTCAAAAGCCTTCGTGGGTCAGCGTCTGACCCATCGGTTATAGGTTCGCCATCACTGGTCTAGGGAATGCAATAATAATCGAAAACTCTATAATATAAAGTCTGAACTGGGGCTAATACTCACCGATGGTTCTGGTTGTAAGACCCCAAGAATTTTGGAAGACATATCTTTTTTCTTGAGTTTCAGGACTTTCATAAATGATTTCAAACATTTTTGCAAAGTTTTGGCCTAAATGATGACTGGTTGCACCCTGAAATTATACAAAAGAAAGAATGATTGTAATATATATACATATGTGTAGGATTAATGTGTAGGATTTACGATAATGAATAAGATTTATGATTGTGAAATAATTCTGTAGAGCTATATTGGTTATCACACCATTATCAATACCATAATTACGAATGCAGTAGGTCTGTCCATAAAGATGTTAACTTGTAAAGTCATGGCATAAATGAAAGCATGCATGAGAGGCACACTTTAATAAACCATTTCTCTTTACCTGAATTCCTCTACCACTGGCGGGTACAAATGCTTCAACTGTCGTAGTGTAATCTCCGCCAGCGAATTTCTCCTTTTCAGTTTTGCGACCAGGGATAACAGGCAATGCCAGCAAGTCCGTGTAAACCTTTCCATACAAAACTGCAAACAAAAATATGAAATCGTCCTTTATTACCGTCTTCCGATGACTGCTTCAATAACATATTCACAGATAGACAAGATTTTTTAGATTTTAGATTTTTAAAAATGATTTGGGGTAAAAATAAAATTCCCAGAAATTATCAGACCATTTGTCATTTGTTTGACATTTACTGGGAGATGATTAATATAAAATGAGAAAAAATCAACCAAAAGTCATATGCAATGGTGTGCAAATTATCATTGGACAATAAAGTACTTTAATGATTGCATGTAAAAATATAATATAAATACCAAGAATTTGCAGAACTTCTTCATCGGCAGGTGCTTTGGTAGCAAAAGCAGTGTGCCCTTCCTGCCAAAGGAATTCTCGGCTTCGCAAAAAAGGCTGCGGATGTTGGAACTCCCATCTCTTGACAAGTCAAATCGAAAATATTAGTGATCAGATAACAATTAACTGAAATTGTAGGCAACTCCTAGTGAAAAATAATACTAATAGTTTAGCGTATGTATTCATGGGAACTTAATTTTCTACGAAGATGCACCTAGCAAGTAAACATGTTCAATGCGAAAAGGTTTGAATCGACATATACTGGCAAGCAGTTCATTAACACTTTGACTGCCTAAAGATGCGCTTAGCACATAATCAACGTCTCTTCAATATATGTGTTTATGTGCTGGGTGCGTCTTCAGCAGTCAACGTGTTAAATGAGAAGTAAATGTACATTTAGGTGGGTCAGAATAATAATGGATCAAGTCCAAATTTTATAAAATTAGAGTTTAACATTTCTTCGGGTAGATAAAACAAATTTATATATTGTTTGTTAATAACAGAAGAGTATCTCTACAAAATTTTCAATCAATACCAGTATTGATTGGAGATCAAATTTTGAAATCCTTCAGAATACTAATGGATCATGTCCATTTTGTCCTCCTGTTCCTCTATGTTGTGTGTTATGTTCCTCTTCTTAGATATTTCTGAATTGATCCATCTTAAGTACAATATTCTAAATTTAGTTGAATTTGTGTGATAGAATGCTTATTGAAAATGTTAAAAAATTGATTTTTTTTCCATGGACGATTTAAAGAACCACGTTTTTAGAATAATAACTTACAACAACATTGTTCCATTGGTTAAGTCGCAGAGGGAGGTCTCTGTAGGATTGAATCCACTTGGCGTAGGCGGGATACATGACAGTTTCAGAAGTCGGCCGGACTGCGATGTGCTCGGAGAGCTCAGTTTCTCCACTACGAGTGACCCATGCTACTTCTGGGGCAAAGTCTGCTATGTGCGTCTTTTCGCGTTCTAAGGCAGCCTTAAAATGGAACAGTTAAAATTAGTAGTAAATCAAATCACGACTGAGCTAAATGGTATTTGTTTCTGGATTGCATTTATTCCATATTTCCTCCCACATAAGGTTGATGGTAAAAATAATAATTAATAACACACTGTCTTTTCTAATATATTATTTAAAAAAATACCCACATCTATCAAAAATGGGGGTAGCAATGCACCAATAATTTATATAAGTATCATAAATTAAGTTTTCATACGGGTAGGGTCTGCATTTCTGAATCAACTTTCCATATCGAGGGCTTAAAGTCAAACAACGCTATCTACAAAAGTACAACTTTACATGAGAGCCAAAAAATGATTCTTTTTATTTTCTTGGAACTCAATAAAGGAGATTTTTTATTTAAAACCTAATGTTCAAATGTTATATTTTTTGTTCGATAATTTGATTTTTCTTGTGACAAAAATGATAACTGCTTATACAGTCTTTTTATATTAAACAAAGGCAACTTTATGTAACTTTACAGACGATTTAAGAAAAACTAGAAAAATTTGAGATACTGTTGTTTTAGAATTATGTAGGCAATAACGTAAAATAATATTATCACAAATTTAAAAAACACACATTTTTGTAGATAACGTTGTTTGACTTTAAGCCCTAGATTTAGTATTGCAATATAGACCGATGTCAGCGCACCTGGGTTAAGATAATGTCAAACAGTATTTTTTGTACAGGAATTTTTAAAATACTACAAAAAGATAGGATTTTTTTCAATTTTGGAGCTCAATTATACGGTTACATAATTAATTAATTAGCTAATTGCTCACCTTGGAAACGAATATTGGGAAATAGCAATCTTTCACTCCGAGTTTTTTAATCTCTGAACTGAGAAATTCCCTGATAACATCCCAGATGGCATATGACCACGGCCTCAAGATGTAGCAGCCTGATACATCATAGTATTCAATCATTTCGCCTTTCGTAATAACTTGAGAATACCAGTCGGACAGGTCAGTCTCCTTGCAGGCCTCCAGGCCTAATCTTGTCTGTTTCTTCAGTCCACCGGCTTCTTTATCATCCTTCGTGGCAACCTAAAACAGTTTAATATGTTTATGATGGAAATTTAAAGAAAACAATATTGGGGCGTTATTCCTGGATGAATCTCAGACGGTAACAATATTTTTTTAGATCATTAAGACAGTTACTAAAACAATACCTCAGCCTTTTTGCTCTTTTGTTTAGTGGAATCTGCTGGCGGAGTCTTCTCTTTCTTAGCGGGAGCAGAGACTGCAGGTTTACTTGCAGCTGGTTTAGCACCCCTACCAGGTACTGGAAAATCTGTGCCCGTTAATGTTTTGTATTCGGCCTTTACTTGCAACAGTAACTTCACAGCATCATCAATTACTTCCTGAAATAACAAAAAAAAACAATGCTCAGTATGCTAAAGATATTGGTTAAGAAAATAAATCGTCAGAATAAAAATTAAAACTGAAAATATAAATTAATAGTTTGGCCGGTACATGGATCGAAAGAGTCGAATGAACACGTTATTGACTTTAATCTAATGAAACAAATATATTTTATTGGAGAAAACCCTCCTAACAAATTGAAATCTGCCCGAACAGGGCTCGAGCTTATTAGTAAACAAGATTCGCCCGAACGAGACTCAGGCTCGTCAGTATATGAACAAACTTCGTGCCAGAGTCACGCTCAAGTAAAACTATCAAGTGGTTAACATTGTTAAAATATAAATGCTCTCTATTCAAATAAATCAGTTACGACAGATGTGAGCTATAACAATGAATTCATAATCTCAGATTGGTAGCAATTTTTATCCAAAATGATTCCTTTCATTCAAATCCTTGGCCAACATTTATGTATCTCTCGCTCGTAACATTATCCAATTATTTCCTTCAAGGCAAAGTGACATTGCAGTTCCTTTAAATACATTTTCAAGAGTTTTAGGTTCATCGCATCTAATAAACGTGATCCGTTCACCTTCCTCTCCCTTACTCTTAAGACATTAACTTTAAATTTGGCATTATACAGATGCAAAATCTTTGGGTTTTTTTTAATCGATCCAAGTATTCTTCGGTGTATTTTACTTGTTTCGCCCGGTCAAGTTCTAAGTTTCACATTCATACAGAACCATAGTTTTCATGTATGTTATAAATACGGAATTATGCTTTCTTTGACAGGATTTTGCACTAAATACGTAGTATGAAATATTAACAAGAATTTTAGATTGAATTTCATACACATAAATAAATCTATTGTTTAATATAAAACTGTATACCTTCTTTTCGTCCTTATTTGATTTAAGTTTCCGCACAACGTTTCCTTGCTCATTGATTATAATGGTCAGTTTGTCGACAGTGCGAATGGATGGAGCAGCGTTCACAGTGTCATTTGTTGCTTGCAGTTCAACCGGGGCTTCAATTGACAACATATTTTTTTTAAGATGATGTATTCACAGATAACATGCCGACTTTTGGATAGAGTGTCCAGTATCGATAAAGATATGACAAACTTTATAAAAAATAAGCTTTAATTTTATATATGTAACATTATCTTACAAGTGTTAGTATCATTAAGTTTTATATTCATGTGGACTTATAAATTAGAAAAAGAAATAATCCAACATTTCAACTACAATATTATTTTAAATAATAATGATGAATTGGAAACTTCTGAATTACGACAAAATCTTTAGTATTTGGTATACTGCAGTTGGATACACATCTTGGTTCCAAACACGTTAAATCAAAATATAAATATTTTGCCAGCAATGGGGTTCACAAGTGGTCGCATTATCAACTAAACCATTACAGATGAATTTGCATACAGATAAGGGTCGTTCATAAACCATATGACAGTCTTGGGGGAGAAGGAGGAGTGACCGCCAACATCTACATGGTGTTACAAGGAGGGTGGATTAATTTTCATTGTTATGTAACACTTTTTTATTTGAAATCTCATAAATTTCATTCATATTTAATATGGAAAGTTATGTAACCATTGAGAAGGAGGGGAGGTCAAGCTGAATGTCTATATGGAAGAGGGAGGGTAAAAACGTTACATGGTTAATGGACGGCCCCTAAAAGGTGTTTACTAAATTTATGCCACATATTATTTTTAGGAAACAGCAGTAGTTCTTACTAGTATTGGACTCAAGTGAAAGAAGTATTTCGACCCATTTACCATGAATGTTACAACAAATGATTTCTAACATTCTTTATTTTTTTCAGAAGTAAAATTATAAACGGTTAATGGTATCTTTTATTGTGTCATTAATTTTAATATGCCTGGGCAAATATTTATTAAAAAAAAAATATTTAATTATAGAGCGATGAAGTTTGATCATGTAGTTAAAGAACCATGTAAATCTCATGGAAAAAAGGTTAAGTCCTTGATAAAATACTATTTATTGAAACTTAAAACAGGTCGGTTAACTTATTTATGGACATAACTTGAGGATTCTCGCTTGACAACTCCGACTGTATGAAGAATAATAGCATAATACGGTTCACCTTAAACCATTCGTCCGATAGCATATTAACTGATGAATAATATAGAAAATGAAATACCTTTAACTGCCTGTGAAGATTTGGCTGAAGCGGCATTAGGGGTCCAATCTTTGCCAGTTATTTTCTTATAATCTGCCTTCAAAGCCAACAACGATTGAATCTGAAAAATGACAATGCACCAATTTCAAATATGAATAACATTTTTCAATCATTTAGAGAAATATACACGATTTTTATTTCACTTGATAACGATTTAATCAAAAATAAAATAATGTACAAATAAAAATATCTTTTTCACTTAATTTAAATAAATTTATTGTTATACTGTTTAAAATGATACTATACCATCTTATTGATTAAAAAGTGTCCTGGATTTTTATTTTAAAAATAATCAATTTTATTTACTGTTAATCAATGACGGAAAAACATTAAATTTAGATAATAACATAATTTTTTAAGCTGATTTTCACAAAACATTAAAATGAAACGATAAAATATATTTTGTGAAAATAACCACAAAGGTATCAAAAATATCAAGATGCAACGTAATAACTTCGTTACTGCAGATATCTCAAGATTCAATGACACGTCTTCATACAATTTTTATTCTAGTATGAATGTTGATATGAAAGGTGCATTGTGTATTATTTTTAATCTGCGTGGCAACATAATAAAAATATTTTTTAATAACAGATTTATAATAGAACAGTTATCATATCACATTATGTCAAAATACTGCACATGCATAAATCGTACAGGAGTTTGAGCTACTTAAATGATTAGTGGATCTATTGAAATCTATATTGTATGTCATTATACAGCATACACGAAAAAACACAAATATGTAGAAGTTCATCCTACTCATACAGATGTGTCAGGAACCAAAACTACAATACTTGCCGTGTTAGTTTGTTTGTTGAAAGATGTGGTAGTATTTATTAAAACGACACGGGGAATAGAGAATGAATAAAATGTTATTGAACCAATTGTAAAGTATATAATTGCACTTTTTATTTTATATTATAGTAAAAATTTATATTACATCTGATATTTCCCCAATTAATTCTCAAGATTCGCAGAAAAACTATAAAAAAAACTTCTGTCAGTCAGTACAATAAACAAGTGTAAAAAGGTGTACTACCTCAGAGTCCAATGCTTTCTTGTCGACCTTATCCTGTTTCAATTGTCGAACCTTGTCTCCCTGTTGTGCAATTTTACTCAGAACTGTATCGAGGTTGCTGTCACCGTTTTGCGAGGGTGGTGATGCCATTGCTGGAGAAGCCGTTGACGGTGAGGACATTGGAGTGACTGCACCACTTGGCTTGGTGTTCGGAGTCCAATCAACACCGGTTACTTTTTTGTAGTCAGCTTTCAATGTCAGAAGCGTTTTGACCTGTAGGCAAGTGATATTTTTATTACGAGATTAGGTGAAATTTTTTTCATTCATCTAACTTTAAATTTTGAATTTTACTAAATGTGTGCAATACTATTGTTGTATAATGTTTATTTGATGCACAAATAATAATGTGATTCCTCCATACTCTGGACAGGTTAAAGCGGAATGAATATTTCATAATTTCTCACAAAATTTTATAAAAAAAAAACATTTTTTTTGGGATAAGACATAAATTTCGAATCACAGAAAGCCCTCAAAAGAACAAATAAGCTGAAAGTATATTAAATAGTAGAATAAACTTTCCAAATCCGTTTTTTTATTATGAAAAATGTAATAGAATTTTTGCGAAAATAAATATGAATATATTAAATCCTTAAAATAACGAAAATAGAATAAAAATATGTGATAAATTGTGAAAAAATTTATTCAATTGTTCAGATGAAATTGTATCGATGATATTTTTGTTTTTTTATCTTCCAATGTAATAACCTCATCTGTTATCGCAATTAGTCATGATGTGGTGGTATTCAGGTATGTTTCTACAATTTTTTGACCGTTTAATCGAAGTACTATTTACCGAATTTTAAAATCATGAGGCATACTCCTAATTAAACAAGAATTTGTTAAAAAATTCTAAAAGATTGTAATAAATACCTCAACGTCAATCAAATTTTTATCACTTTTGCCTTGCTTAAGCTGTCTGATTTTATCACCCTGCTTGCTAATTTTTTCTAGTATAACATCTGCTCCACCTCCTCCGGGTTTTGATGATGATTCCTTTTTAACAGGGACTGCTTTGGCAGACTTCTTAGTATCAGGAGTCCAATCGCTTCCTGTCAACTTTTTGTATTCTGCTTTCAGCGCCAATAATGCTTGAACCTAATAATGAAATGAAAGCCATTTAGCATTATTCATTACATAAATTCCAGCCACACATGTTGAGTAAGAGAAGAGTGCGTTAGAATATTGCTTTATATTAAAAAAATAGGAGATTTGCAATATATCAACCCTTTGATTCGTGAGTTAATTTTTTCGCACACAAATCCTGGGAGCGATTTAATTTTGCACATCACAATATTTTTTTCAATTTAATCTAAATTGGTCCTCGAGTGTTAATAGAGTTAATAGTTAAAATTATCAAGTGTGTCAGCTCCCATTTCATCAT
>JAPMAE010001974.1:6346-18265 GCA_036584705.1 Rhyacophila sp. 25_7 | reverse complement strand
CTTCAAACCTAATTTGAGCGGACGCATATGTGCGTCCATACTCTGGACAGGTTAAAGATAACTTTAAATAAAGTATTTAAAAATATTTTGAACAGTTTATATAATGATTTTTTCAAATTGTAACGCAAGTAAATTAGTATAGAACCTTTTGTCCTAAGTGAGGGTTTAAAAATCAGGACACAACAGATATTATATTTACTTTGACAAACACTTGATCTAAAAGTTTTTGATGTAAGAGTATTAAAGAGATAATCCAATCAATCATTTTTCTTTCAATATAATCACCGTTTATTTTGATACATTTATTATAACAGCTAATTAACTTTTTTATACTAAAAATAATCGGAATTAGTGCTGAAATCACTTTTCCCTCATTTGTAAATTTTCTTTTATGCTGGTCTGACTTCAATTTGGAAAATATTCATTAAGGGCTAGATCGGGACTGTAAGGCGGGTGGGGTGATTCATTTAGAGAAAATTACATTATTAAAGAACAGCCTTCGCGATAACTGCAGTGTCCACTGGCGCTCTTTGTGCATTGTCAAAACATAATAATCAAACCTTCTAATTTATGTATTTATTTATTTTTTATAATCATTCAAGAATATTTTTCATCGGAACTTATATTTAAGACAATAGCCGAGTGCTATTAATAATAGAGCAAAAAATTATAACTGAAACACAATAAAATATTGGAGCAGAATTTTATGTAGTTAGACAAGACCTGTTTAGACATGTTTTAACTTGTTTGTTATGGAAAATTTTGAACCTTTCTGGTATCATGAGACATATAAATTTTGCTTTTTATATGATACGACCCTTCTGACTTTTTATGACAAGTAAGTGACTGAAAAATCTATTTCCCTAATTATAGATGATGTTGCTTTATCTTTTTGTTTACTTACCTCAGTTTAGGTTGAGACGAGAGATGTATAATGGGAGACATGAGATTCCCTCGTGTGTCATAGACTGTAGCCTCCATTTCAACTTTCATTTCATATTTTCTCCTACAACAAAATAAATTCAATGAGAATCCATTTTTGACACTTGAATAAATAATTTGTATATGAGGAAAGTGTTTGCACTATTAATGCAAGAGTATTTTTTATATTACATAGTATAATTAATAAACACAATGGAATCTAATCTATCGTTCTCGCATTCTATCTCTTTAACGCATATATTATTTTTTTGAAATCTAAGGAATTTTGTGAACCTTTTAATAATCGGAAATTAAAAATGTCACAAAACATAATATGATATTTGTCGAATTGCGATTTAATTACAACTTCCTGAATTTATCGTTTATCCGCATTTTTCCTATTTTGGAGAGCCCCATATAAATGAATAATCAAGGTCCCCTGCATATTAAAAAGTAAGGAGCATGGAAGGGCTACCATTTCCCTTCTACCTTCTAATAACTCGGGTTTAGCTCCATGAGATTATTATTTATTTAAATTCATGCAATATTGTATACATTAAATTATTATAAATAAAATGTATGCATTAATTTTGTTAACTTCAAATATTTTTACGTATTTCACAATACGTTAAAGCAATCGTTATTTATTATTTTTCGATGTTTTTTACTTAGTAAATAACAGGCTAGATGTCTCTGTCACAAAATATTTACAAAAACACCAGTCACTGTATATTCCCGCGCTTTATTTAGTTACGAAAAATGATTCTGAACTTTTTATATTTTAAAGAGAAAAAATGTTTTCATTTTCATGAACTCTAAGAAGTTTTCAACAATTAATGTGTGAACGGAAAAAAATGCTTATTAATTAACGAATAGTTCATATATTTCCTAATTTGCCGTCTGACATATAGAAGAATAATTATCAATGTATAAGTTATAATAGCGATATTCGACTCCGGTTGGAATTTCGCATTTCAAGTGTTATTCAGAGCAAAATAATAATTTTCTACCTAATTCGAAGTCAGATTTTAATAAGTCGATTATAATCAAAGAAATACGGTAATATATTTGTGGGTAACGGTCGAGACAGCGTATAGTTAAAAATGATTTTTAATGGAAAGATGTTAAAAATATATCTTCCATATTATAAGCAGATTGTATGCAATGAATATGTTATCGTCATCTATCCTGTATTGGATAAAATTGACTGCAACGGAAATGGTAAAATAACGTGCCGTATTCCCAGGAGTGGAAAATGCGTTCTTAATAAGCTTGTGTTTTTTGTTTTCATATTCATGAATCTCATATTTTACTCCCTAGCCCATTCTTCGATCTCCGTATATATTTATACAAAATAATTCCGGATATTTAAACAAAAAAGAATATCAACATCTGTCTCTCATAAGTTTTCATATGTGTCGCAAAAGTATATTTGGCCAAAATCTCATGAATATATAAAAAGGATAGAAAAGTGAACAGAAAGAAATCGTTGATACTTAATAAAGTAACGATTAAATGTGCATTAAAATAAAGATAAGGTAGTTTGTGAACGTGGTCAGTTATTACTGGAATGCAGTTTTAGTGCACAAAGAAAATTAATTTGGATAAATACAAAAAGCTCTAGTTTTACCGACGTATTAATCGTAAATGGGCAGTTTAATTAATATTAATATTACTTCATTAATAATTAACAAATGAATATAGCTTTCATTTTTTACGTCCTAAAGTGTCGCCCTCGTAGGTGAGTGGATAGCGCATCCGACTCACGAGTCAAGGGTCACGGGTTTTCGAGGCCCATGCTGTTGTAAATTTTTTTCAAATATTTCTTCATTTGTATTGTAGACAAGACACGAATCCAAAACGGTTGAGCTAATAATTGACAATTATTAGTCGTAAAAAACTGTCAAAACAATCTTCACATTGTGGAGATTCATATGCTTGGTTTCGGAGCGGATATAGTTAAAAAAGAAAGTGTATGGTTTATATGTGAGATTTTGGGATATTCGTGGCGAGTTAGGAGCGCAAGTCGCTGCTACATATTATAATATATATTTCAAATTGTATTGTAAAAACAATGGAAATCCGTCGGCGTGGTTCGTTGCGAAAAATAATAATAAAATACAAAAATTCTCCGACAAAACTTCAAGATAATGAAGATGATTGATGAAGCTAGATGAGCGTGGTTTACCTATTCGCTCTGAGGCTCAAATTCGGTGACACTTTGGTGTGCCCGTCTTTAAACAAAAACAAAAATGTACGAACGGGCTGGCATGGCGAAGTTAATAACAAAGCATCACCGGCGGCCGTTAAAGATCCTTCAACGTTTTGTACTACCGACCTATCAAAATAATTTTGACGTATCAATTCTCGAAAAATCATTCGAGAAATTATCACTTTGGTTTTATTTCATTACAGATATACAATATTCCAACAAACAATAAAAGGCCATGCCATAGATATTCCATAAAGTAGTTGAAGCGACAACTAAAAACAAGGGATTTGCATCTATCTCGATGCCGAGTTACTCGAGCAATTGAGTGATGAGTAATGAGACTCGAATGGTTGGGTCGTATTATCAAACACGATGCGCTGAATCTAGAACTCTCAAAAACGTATTTGAAGGAGCTCCATTGGGCATATGGGCCCCATGAGCTATCCCCAAAAGAGATAGTGATGAAATGTAGGTTTGAAGGCAAACGACTGGAGAAAAAGAAATTAAGACAGACAAGGTCGTTGTGCAGTCAGATATGGAGATGAATGAATCGTACCCATACGAGTATATCAATTATGGCGATCCTTTTTGAGAAGTGGGTCAATTTTTGTTCATTATTTTTTTAATGCTAGCCCGTGGGTCACCAAATCAGTGGCGTCATTTGGAAACGGAAGGGATGTGGTAAAAAAAACTGTCATGAGTTATAGATAGGGAAATGATATGATGGAAAGTCACTTACCCCACGTTCAAATGGTTTTTTTTAAATTTGACATTAGGTATTTATACTTTTTTTTAAAAGATGATTTACGACCCGTTATAATGTGCCCTTTCTATATATATGACGACGAACTGCCATGCACAAAATTTCGTATTTAAACATGATTTACAATATATTTAATTGAAGATTAATGTGAATATTATTCGAATAGTTGCTCAAGTATTCAAGTGCCGAATAGTAGTAAAAGTCCGAATATATTCGAATATCGAATATTCAGATTGGAACCTCTAGTGTACAGGCATAGAGTAAATGTAATAATTTGATTGAAAATTGGCCAACTTGGCTAGAAGATTTTCATGGGGCGAGGTGCGTCCAAATCGGAGACCGGCCGATATACATGTAGCGACACCCAGTTTGAGAGCCGCCCATGTCAGCCCTAGGCGCTACGCCCCCGCCCGCCGCACCCCCACCCACAGAGACTGGCAGGAGGGTACCATTAAAAAGAGAAAGCCGCGGGCGAATTCCGCCGGCTTAAATATCATTCTGTGCGCACACAAAACGACGCAGGGGGACCCGCGGGCCTCGGGCCATGGCACCGACAGCCCGCAACCCGCGCACACACACTTCGCGAATACATTCATATATGTCCAGTAGCGGATGCGAGCCCAAGTTTGGGCATTAGACGTTTTCCGTATTATCAATCATATCAACCATTTTTAGTAATACCATACGACTTTGCTTAAGTACATACGTGAACTTTTTCAGCCAAAGCGATCTTTCACGAAAAAATACATTTGCGACCAATATAAAATGGAATTCATAACGGGATTGACCTGAATTAGCAATTTGGGCAAAATATAGGTATTAAATAAATCAAAAAATAATTTTAGGTGCGAGTACCATAGAAGGAACGTAATATTACGGACATTTGAATCAATTTATAACCGATTCTGTCGAATTTAGTAATAAAATAATATTATGTGCAATGGGCTCCAACTTCATTTTCCTTTGATTGTTTATAATTTCACTAAAAAAGAATAGACGTTCTTATGTTTCATATAAAATTGAATTTCATAATCGAAAGTAGCTTTAACCCATTTAAACGTGAAACTATTTCATTGCTGATATATCCAAAAAAGAAACCACTGATCTAATTGTATATGCATTGAAATTTTGCAGAATCCTAGACTCAGTGAAATCCCACTATAGCGAAATCTCAAGTAACAAAAATTTCGGTATTCTTTTTTTTGTAGAACCGGACGAAACTTTCATACAAATTTAATGAAATAAAATGTCATTTTGACGAAGTTAACATTTCGCTATTATCTAAGAAATAATTTTGTTCAGTACGTGTTGTTATTATTTGATTTTTATATACTAGAATAATGTGGGACGATAACTTGTGTACAACCTTATGTTTTATTCGATACAATGAAATTTCATTGTAACGAGTAACGGTAAATTGAACTTGAAGTTTGTTATGAGACTAAATTTGTGTTATTTAATTATCTATACTTTCTTCATATCGCCAAACTAAATTGTTATTAATCAACTTGAGTAAGAACTCTTCAATATACTGCACTATATATCGATCGTATTTAGGCTAAAGGGATTAACCCTCACAGAACAAATTTTACGGAAGGTTCAAAAACAGCAGTCACATTGACACAAACTTGAAGTGCGTGATGACTAATAAATTAATAATTTTCCTGATCTGATAATGAAAAAAGTGAATGAAAGGAAAATCATTAAAATTGTGGGTTTAATGCTTTTTCCTTTCCACACAAACTTAGGGCATTCTTTTGTCAAAATCTACAGTTGAATTTCGATAATAATTCGGAATTTTCGGCGTAATTAATTTTGACAGATTGTTTATTTAGTTGTGTACATTGTAATTCTCAAATAAAAGTAGTTTTCACAAAACTGAGGGTTAAGCCCTTTTGTCTAGACGGGGTCGATATGAAACAGAAGGTTTAGATTGTCAGTAAAAATTAATCTGTTCCAATTAAATGCGTGAAAAAAAACTTAAATTTTAGGAGAAGCTGCATTTTTGCAAATAACTTTTGCCTTCATGCACGTTCATAAACTAAATTAAATACCACTGATATTTATAATATATTAACGTCCATAAGCTTTGGACCCCTTTTGAAGAATTGGCAGTCCACCACTGAGCAAGCATATAATTATAATAATACCACCGTAACCTCATCAGGGCCGTATTGAGCAAATATTTGTTCACAGAGTTTTCATGTGTAAGATATCCAATTGGCATAATACTCAATTACGCGAAAATGAAAGATAAATTATCATTTGAATAATACATAGTTACCATGAATAGTGGTCGGCAAACTCATTAGTCAAAAGAGCCAAATATCAGCAGTACAATGGTTTAGATTTCTTTTCAGAGCCAAATTTCTGCACAAGAACCCTGTTGTTAGAAGTAGATTAAAACTAGGTATACTGAATAAAACTAGATATACTGATTTATAATAATATACCGAGAGATGGCGATGGAGTCGTGTAGTAGGGAGGAAGTAAAAATTGGGTTTTATTTGAATTCAGATATAACACAATGACTGATTGAAAATTGTATTGAAATACTAGGAAATTAAATAAAAAAATATTTTGAACGCGTCATTTGCGGAAGAGCCACACTTGAATAGCCAAAGATTCGCATGTGGCTCGCGAACCACAGTTTGCCGACCGCTGATCATGAATATTTGGCCCGATTGATTATAAAACCGATATAAAATGGTGCAATGGTTATTATTTATTTTCTAGACAGACCGTACACATGACCAGAATAAGACAGATGGCTTAATCTTTTAATAAACTGCCATTAAATACCAGGCACACAAGTGGAAGAAAACGAGCATGAGAAATTATCAAAATTAAATATACGAGTAACAAGCACTTATGTATGAGATATTTATGGAAATAAACGGATTTTTAAACGCGAAAGGTGGTACGCACACCATTCATCGCGGGTCGCGTCATTCATACTTTTGTCTTGTACAAACACAGTAAAACAAACTCGTAATGTGTACAATATCTCCATCACTTGATATAACTAAGATTTTTACGGTCTTATAATGTTTGTTATAAAACATAGGGAGGATATTGTAGATTGTATAAATCATCTACAATCGCATATATATAATATAAATATAAATATTAAATTAAATGTGTTAGTGTAACATTCAACATATTTTTATAAATTACTTCTATAATATATAACTGCTAGTTTTAAAATGCCATAGGCGTTGTTACGAAAAAATCACGAATATTCGTAATATATTTTGTAATGATTATTATTGTCCTCGTCTGAGACGGCCCTGAACCGACGCCCACGGCGTACGTCTACATCGGTATACCCGAGAAGCGACCCCGGAGGCGAATCCGTCCCCGCTTCGGGCTACGGCCCCCTTTCTCACAGTTCTTCGTTATAATCTCATACCATGGGGATTGACAACACTAACGTAGGTACAAGCAATTCATATCCAAACAATCCTTCGTCGAGATTGTATGTTAAACTAATTCGGACCCAGTTATAAAGGAATCAACCACACACGCATCGTCAAAATGTAACTTACGAGTACATTAAATATTTACAAAATATGTTTTCTTTAAATGATATTTGATATGCAATATATACATAATATGATACTCAGAATAATACTTGAACCAGTCAAAGACATCCAAGAATTTCACATTTGTACTAACACTGAGATCCTTGATCAATTTACCCTAACACACTTAATATGTAATCTTATTGCAAGGAAGTATTTTAATTAATATATAAGTACATACATAGATCATATTAAACACTAGTATAGTAAATTTCACGAGGGCAAGGAGACTCAGGTGGGTAGGGCATATTGTTACGTATAATGAAAAAGAGATTGCAGAAAAGTATTTGTAGGGTATCCAAGACGCACTCACATTCGAGGATATCTCCAGAATAGATGGGCATATAATATAACGTACTATTAAGAAAGGTTAAATATAATATAAATGACAGGATTGAGAGAGCTAGTGACAGAGAAGTACGGAGGAAGGTTTCAAAGTCGATCATGAACCTGAATGGATCGTAGCGTTTTATCAACACAAACAACTAAAAGTAATATACATTAAATTAACAATAGTACTTTTGGAATTATAGTGGTCTTGAAGGACTATCGTGCGTTCACTTGTGTGTGAAACTGCACTTACGCTTGGGGAGCGTTTCGTGTTCATTACGCCTCTATATACACTCGAAAGTTTGCGAAAATATGGCGGGTGGTGATGAGTCAAACAATTATAACATTCGTTGTATCATACTGTCATCAAGCGGCAAAGCTTGAGTACTCTCTGTTCCGAACAGCAGACCTCTGAGCATGTACTCTGAGACTGCCTCCTTATGCATGCGGCAACTTTTCTATGACCCGTTCCCATATACTACATAGCACGCAGTCATTAGACTGAAGCTAATTTCTCAGTTTTTTTTTCAATGTTTTCTGTATTGTATAGGGAAATGTTTTGTTCAATGTGGTATTTTAGCCGTCAGCTTGTTCGGTTCGACTCACTGTCTCAAAAGTACACATGATGTACAGGGTACTTCATACCAATAAGGCGTAATAACAAAACGTACACTCAGTCAAAGACATTTTTCTTCTTTTACGTTTGTAGAAAAACAGTGCATGGTTGTGCCGACTCGTTGTAAAATATGAAATCTCAAGAGGAAAGTCGTTGCTACGATGTTAGATAGATGGATGCGTATAATCGGAACTGCTAGTACTGGGGGGTGTAAGGTGGAATCATTCAATCCTAATCTTTATACCGAACTTATTTATTATACAACACTTAATTCTCGTAAATACAATTCTAAACATACATTAGAATAAATCATGTATGTTAATTATTATATAGTAGCAATGTTAATATTATATTTTCGAATTCTATTGAAAGCTTAATAAGCCTTTCACAGCTGAACCAAAGTGATGGAAACTTTTCGTTACAAGAAGCAATGCTGTAGACAGTGGCTGTCAAACTTTGTTTGGCCATGCAGGTAAAGGAAATACACTTCAAGTGTGCCTGCAATTGAGGTTTCGAATCTCATATTTCACTAAAATATACAGTAGCGCAACCGCAATTTTCAGCATGATAAAAATTGTAGCCTGCGAATTAAAAATTAAATAATAATAACACACATTGAAACTATATCGTCCTTTCTTATTTAAGTTGAGTGAAAAGACTTTTTAGAAATATACATCATGTTAATTTTTTATAAAAATCATTTCATTTAAACAATGGATGTCCAACCCGCAGTCACAATACTAAAAATGTGATTCCGCAGAATAGTAACTTTCAGACTGATCAGGGCCGGCTACGGATAGAGTTGAACCGAGCCCAGCCTTAAAGGGGGCGTCATGTCATGACCGGTAATGAAGTATTATTATTTTTTATTTAGATAAGAATATAACGATTTACTAAAAACGTTGATATTTGTCGAGCATTTCGGGTTACTTAAAACCAATTTTTCAACATCTTATATATACCATAGTGCTTCTTTTACCGAAGATATTTCGGGCTCGCTGGTTTAAAGGATTATTCCTTAATTACTGCACGAGGCCCCAATGTATTTGACGAGATTGAGGTTGATAAGATATTATATTTACAATCAAAGATAAATATCATAGAAAATCTCAAATATAACGGGATTATTTTCACAAAAAATCATAAAAAAAATATAGTCAAATAAAAAAAAAAATAAGTTTAAAACTTCGTTAAATTAATTTGTAACTATGTGTCCGAAGACTATTTTTTTGTATAATCAATTTCTCTACTATCAATCTTTGGTGGAGAGCCATTGTATTAAAATAATAACACAGTTTTGATACATTTTACCACAAAATTTAAAAAATTCAAAACTGGTTTCATCTTTTACCAAATTTTCAACTGACAGCAAAAAATTGAACGTGAACTCCATTTATTTCAACATATGTAATATTGTGTGTGCGCGCATTTGACAATTTCTCCGAGACAAATGTATTTGAACCCATTACTCGTACATATAATGCGTCGTTAGTTGCATTAAAAGAACAATAATACCGCATTAATATCAAAAATATTACACAAAATATATTTTAATAATTATTATTGTAACACGAGTACATTATAGTTTGCATTGCTTTTGTTTTGTAACATATTTAGAAAAAAGCGTTCTTATTTTTTGGCTAATTAAAAAAATATTTGTGTACTTTTACATGGCCACACTAGTTTTTGGCTAAGTGTTATAACCAAAGTTTCCATTTATAAAACAACTTATACTTTTCTTGGATTAATAATTTAATTAGAGGAATTATAATAAACTAGCAATAAACGCCATTAAGAGATAATGGTGAACTTTGATAGAATGTACTACTCCAGAAAAAACAAGGTTTTTTATGATAAATAAATGTTAAATTAAAATTTAGTAGGGTGCGCCAATGCAACAATTAAGTATAGACCATGGCGATCCTTTTCAAAATTGCAATACGGACATGTTGAGTTGGGAAACTGCATCACAAATTTCATAAGCCGGTAATAATAATATGTAAATGAAACTAATATAACAATACATACTAACCTCATGTAGGTACTAGGTTCATTCTAAAAAAAACAATATAAACAAAAGTTCACAAGCCATTTGAGAACACTGGAAGATGATGAAGATATTTTCACATACATAAATAGAACCTGCTATCGACATCAAACAATATTCGAGAAATAAATCCACGAACGATATGATACAGATATACCTAAACTAACGAAGAGGATGCGATTTCAATAACTCACCTGCACCTTAAAGTATAAATTTATTGTATTTCAAGCTGATTGCTTTGAAGTAATACTCCTTTCATATTAAAGCACATTTTAAAACCTTTTTATGCTAACATAACAGTATTTTGGTACATTTTCTTTTAATAATAGCAGATTGAGCTTTGAAAACAAACGACTGCTAAAAGAAAACCAAATACTTGGATGTTAATATTTTTAGATGTGCACTAATGCTAATATATAATATCATATGAGGCGAGTATGTTCAAAGTGAACTTTTTTCCACTTCAATAAATTTGTGGAAAATGTCAAAAACTGTTCACGGTTTCGATATTGCATATCTTTTTGTTATAACCATTTATAATATAAAATACAATTTGTAATGTAGTTTACAAAAAAATATGTAATATCGACACTGTAAACTGTGTAAACTGTGGCGTTTGTCACAAATTTCTAGAAGTAGAATAAGTTCACTTTGAAAATACACGCCTCATATTATGTAACGAAACACCCTACAATGGGTAAATGGTGAGTAAATTACAAGTACGATGGGAGAAGCAGTTGTAACAAAGAAATCCATAATTCGGGAATATGTTGCGAGTAAAGAAACGTGCTCAAAAATAAGTCATTAAGAACTATTTGTTATGTCTGGCAAGTTACCTACGAGTGCTTAACAGATTGGGTCTCCGAATGCACCATTACACATATTTGAATGGATGCTATGTACTCTTAGATCAATGTTTTTCAAACTTTTAACGAGACCCCAAATAGTGTAAGCTTTTATAAACATTCAATTTAGTCGTCGATAGAAGCAAACTGTTCCTATGTTGTGTTCGTTATGATATTTTTAAGTGGTATTGTTAAAATATATATTTTATTCTTTTAAATAATATTGAGCAATCATTAATTAAAGTTATTCCAATATTAACTAAACTGTTGAATATCTTGGTCGAGTTTGTGTTGATTCAAACATTAGACATATTCATTCTACACGAGATGACTAAATAATAGTTCCAACGCTTATGCCTAAAATGCTTGTACCATTTAACAACATGCACTTTGCAACGGAACATATGTGAGGATTGTTTATGACAGATTTTTTTACGAGTAATGATTGCAGTTAAAGCTCAACCAATTCGGCCCATATTATGGGTTTAAATGCACATGAAAAAAATCTGTGCGATTTTTGCAAACTAAGAGATTTGAATCGAGATACACAAACGACGACGACGTATGAAAATATGATTCGTGCAGAAAGAACTTCTTTATT
>JAPMAE010001972.1:6109-18265 GCA_036584705.1 Rhyacophila sp. 25_7 | reverse complement strand
ACACATATTATACATAATATTAGGAAAAAATAAAAAAACTATGAAACATTACCTGATTATTTTCTACGAAATTAATGTAATTTCAATCTTTAATATTAACCAAACCTAACAAGTTGTCGCCCTCAAAGCTGAGTGGATAGTGGTATTCAACGAATTTAAGGCCCGTTCTGGTCGCAAATTTTACAAATGTTTATTCATTTATATTGTAGCCAAGATAAGGACCCGAAATGGTTGAGCTAATAATTGACTATTATTACTCGTAAAAAAAACTGTCAAAACAATCTTCACATTATGGTGATTCATATGGTTTGTTTTGGAGCTGATATGGTTAAAAGAAAAAAAAATTGATCACTCTGCAAAATGGTATTTAATCTCAAATACAGGATGCAAAAGAGCATATTTAAATGGAAATAATTAAATGTTATAGATATTAATTATTCAGCTATGAGTGTAATTTTAAAATCAACACTATTTATTAAACAACAATATTTTAAATATATTATTCTATCTTACTAAAAAACAATTTGAAATTACATTCATGTTGTATGTTAAATTAAAGGTCTTTGTAATTTATGAAAATCTAACATTTTAATAAAATTAAAACTATTACATAATTAAAGTTTTTTTGGATTATTTAAATAAAACTTGAAATAATAATAAATTAATATTTTAAAAACATCAATAAATATAAAGTTCATACTGTAAAATAAATTTTGCAAAACATTCAACAATTCAAGTTGTCATGATACTTTGTTGATTATTCTACTCGTTCTCAGATCACAAAGTTTGTACAACCAATAATTAATTTATTCGTATATTGATGCGTATAATAAAGATTTTTTTTTAAACTGAATGTTTTAAATATATATCATAAAAACATATTGATCAAAAATATATTCTGCAAAATCATTGAAAAGAGATGAAGAACTTTCTTTGATTTTTATTTTAAATACTGCTATGATCATCCGCCATGTGATCTTGTCTTATCTGACCAAGTAAGTGTGTACTGCTAAATTGGTGTACTGTATTGCTTTCATAGACAATGGTGCTATCATAATAGACCCTACCCTAATTAATTACTCATCAGCAATATAAATTAGGGCCAAATTGATTGCGGACGCTTTCAGGCGGTACAATGCATTGCTTTTCATGACCCTCCCTTCAAGACTGCTCGAAATGTATGGAAAATTAATAAAAGATAATTTATTTTGTATTATTTTTAAATACACATAAAAAGAATTAAATTAAAGTATATGGATCATGATTGATAACAGCTAATGCGTAACATGATTTTGCAGAATAAATAAAATTATTGAGACACCTTTAAATCTTATAACTCTTGCTGTCATCGCAGAGTTAATTTATTTAAAAAAATATATTTTAATCAGAGCATGTTTTTGTGGAGTATCCAGAGTAGTAAAATACATCAAATTTAATCAATTATTCAAAGTGAATAAACTGCGCAAGGTATGCAGTAGCTTAAAAATATGTATAAACTCTATAAAATTATAAAATAAAACGTAATTTATTCCATTCACTAAACTTAAATTCTCTGTATTACTGGAGTAATAAACTACAATGGACAGTAAAGTTTTATAGCGGATGAAAATTAAAACATTCTCTTAAGTATAACGTGGGAAAAAAGAAAATTTGAACAAAATAAAGGAAAAACTAGTTGCTTTTTTAAATTGAAATTGAGAATTTTAAATATTTTTTTTATTATAGTAAATTGACAATTTTGCACTTTATTAATCATATATACTATACTCGTATATATTAAGGATCGGAAAATTTACAGTTTTTAGAAAAAAAAATATTTATTCGACGATGAAATAAAAAAATTAAACAGTAATGAAACATATATTGAAATAATATTTTAAATTTTACTGCATTCACATTTATTTATTATTCTATATATAGTAAATATATTAAAAGCGCCATAAAACAAGACCGACCTTTTTCACGTTTTATTATTCGGTTATTTTTTATAAATGTATTTTCAAATAATGTCATAAATATATAAAATTTGGTATATATATTGCCAATATTAAGATATAGTTAATAATATGCAGCTGCGTATTTGAAGTTTTTGGGCCCTTATGAGAAATAACTCTAGCGTTCCTTTTTAACAAAAAAAATAAATATTTAAAATGGTTTACGCTAATTTTATGTGTAAATATTTACACGACAAATAAATTAAATTTTACTTATTTATTAAATTAATGTTCTAAAAATCACTAATAAGTTAAAGGCGAAGATTAAAATAGATCCTTATTTAGTTAAGTTTTCACTATATGGTTACCATAGAGTAAAGGCTTAACTAAATAATCATAATTACAGTGGTGTAGTTACTATACTATTGTATTTATGATTCTATTATGATGGTAAAAAACATTAATTCATTTTTATATTAATTTATTTTGATTTAAATAGAATTAATTATCTATTATTAAGATGAAAACACAGTACGATATTTACTTATTGTCACTTGACGCAATAGATTGTCTACTAATAAAAATTGGTTTAAATTTGTTAGGTGAAATAATATGAAAAACGTAAAAAATATATTCTTTAGTGTAATATGCATATGATTTTGATAAGTATCATCGTTTAAAATATATGTGCTAAACAGATTAATTAATAGAGAACTCGTTGTGAATAGCAATAAATGAAAAAGCATTTGATATGCCGATATTAAAGAAGTTTGTCATATTTTACAGAAGAAAAATCAAGAATCACAATATTTTTAAAAAATCATTCAATAAAAACAATATTGTATTGTAAACTGATATATCAGAACGAAAATAAATATGCCTAGTTTTATTTATTGATTTAAACGTGGAAATACACTAAAAATGTGATTTATCATTGTATGAATTATATCAGAGTATTATATAGGATTCTAATTTAATTTTTCGCTAGCATCTTTCAGATTTTATTAGCTTATTGCTTACTAGCTGAAACCCGGCATGTGTTGCTACGCCAGGCAAAGAAACAAATTTTTTGTTCTTTAATTCTGTAAATATTATTATATTCAAATGGTTTAGGATACACAATAATTTTAGTTTTTCCGTCTTGTACAAAAATGAATTACTTTGTAGGCTGTCCTACTCAAGGGCATGCAATATATAATTGACCATGTGAAAAACATGGATTTTTAGATTTAATATACACACTTGAAGCGATTCTACTTGTGTTTTGTTGATTGTTACTAAAAAAGCAAGATGAAGGGAGAACTGTAATCATTTAAAATCAAATAAAATGTCGGTGGGGATCATAGGAACGCGTCGAATGAAGACACCCTCGTGTTTTGATTTTCTATAGAGAATTGTCGCTTCGATGAAGTTAGGCATCAGATTTTTCACGGAAAATCTGATTCAATTGCACAGTCAAGGTGGATTAATGTTTCAAAGAAAAATTCTGGGCACACCAATTTTAATTGACAATATATGCGGTGGCATTCCCAGAAGGTTCAACATTTAACGGGATAATTTAGAGTTTTGTCCTTTGACATTTAAGTGGAATCAGAGTCGGAAAAAAAATCAACCGACTCTGACTTCTTTTTATATTTTCTTTTATGAATTGTAACATTACGGCATGTGTCAAATGTCAACGAATAAAAATTATTCAGAATTTTCGGACTACATTATGTTAGACATTTTCTCGGAAGCAGTGTTTAAAGTATTTTTTTTTCAAATAAAATGTAATTTGTCTAATTATTTTAAATGTTTGATTTTATTATTTTATGAAGATTTTAAATATAATTATTTTTCTATGGAGATATTGCTTGTTGCATATAATTAATATATTTTTTTACTAAAATGATTTATTTATGAACAAATGTACTAAGTCTTTTATTCATACTTATATCAGTCAATATAAATAAATAAGATAGACGTAGAAAATTATTGAATAAAATAAACATCAAAGTTGGAGTCGGAGTGCCTAAATTTTGAACTAACTTCACAGCCCTGGTTTTATTCGTATTCATAATACTGTCAATCGATTTGTAATTCATTCATAATATTTGTAATTTGTTGCAATTCGTGGGTAAATATTCTGAATTAATTATTTAATAGATGGCGCAATGGCACAAAAATTGGGTGGAAATGAAATGCACTTTATATCTGCATCAATTGAAACTTTTTGAATACCAATGCCCGATCGTTGTTTTGAAAATATGGCTGCCAATGCATCTCGCTAGACGATAAGACTAGATAAGTCAAAAAGCTATTCACTTGAACATAGCCACAGATATTCATTTTTATGTATCTATATATATTGAAATGGAAGTTGTTACTTTTACTCGTTTATGTCTGGAAGAAGAATTTTGTATTGTTATATAGGTTTTAAGTAAAATGGTATTTGTTACCTTATAATAATACGCAGAAAAAAGTATACGACTATATCCGCGCTTCTGAATACGCTTTGAAACAAGTTACCAAATAAAGAATCTCTGTAAAATTTTATAGATAATTCAGCTTTTCAGTAATCTCCAGGCATTACTCACGGGTAAACATTTTTCAAATAAAACAAATACAAAAAAGAAGAAAAAACAATAAGCGATCAATACAGGCGATACTTCATCTGAAAAGCTTCTTTCGAACTTGAAATTTATGTTCACTGTCAAATCTGAACGGTTAACAGCTGACGTATACCATTATTCAGAGTGAAGTTTTATATTCAGAAGTTGAGTACTTAATAACACTATGTTTTTATATATTTTAGGCTGGATCCACGTTTGTTTACTTAGTAAAAAAAAAATGTTTATGGTTGCGTGAATTATAATAAATGTGTTTTAAATTATTTATTAAGTTAGGTAATTATAAATAAAAACCGTTGTAATAAATAAATCATGAATGAATTGATATGTTTTCTTTTGATATATTGTTAAAAAATATATATTATAGAATAAAATACTATTAAAATATCATTTGAAATCATCTATTTAATAATTTGTGAGGCAATTTTCACGGTCGGTTTCAGAGCGAATATGGTATGAATATATTTCATTCGGTAGATATTTCCTATCGTAGGCTGACAAAATCATATTTAGTCACAATAAAAAGTAAAATAAATACTATCTATTATGTTAATAATTATTCTAGATAGGTTCGTACATGGTGCATCTGTCTAGTAATTTGAGGATAGTAAACTCGAGTCCCATAGCTAGTCTCAAATTTTTTTCATCGTTTGTAGTTGTTGTCAAGGCGTGAAGTCAAAGTGGTCGAGCTAATAATTAAAAACCAACAAAACCAGAAAAACTGTATACTATAAAGATCCCATATATTCTATCTAGTAACAATTATAAAATAATGAAAAAAAATACGACTTCAATTTTGGTTTGTAGATAAATTTGGATTTTCAAGTGAAAGCTTAAAGATACACTGATAGCAGACTAAGTGAATCTTGTTTGTCTTACTTTTTCTCCTACATTTTATACTACTAAAATAAATTCGTCTTTAAATGCGAAGATATGACTGTCAGAAATAGATATAAATTATAAATCTTTATAACAGATATTGTAAGTAATAATTGATTCATGATGTACTGTAGTTGAGTAAACTGGAAAGAAGAATTATACTGTTGTAAACATAAAAATATTAAGCATTGTATTTTATTTTTATTGATGGTAGTATTTGACTTATTTAGTCAACATCAACCCTTTTATGAGGATTAGGTTATAATTAACGTAAGCCATATTACATGTTTAATCTATTTCTCAATTAATTATTTACTGTTTCTATCCTTTAACATGTCAATAATTATAATATATCTACTATATAATCAAATTTATAAAGCACACCTATAATTATGTGTAGCTCAGGTTTGATTTTAAAGTTTTTTTAACCTTTAAATTATAGATAAAAACTTGTCTATTTGTGGTTTCAAAATAAAAATAATAATCAATGTTATCCAAATAACTTAATATCCATTTGTTAAATCTTTTTAGTTGAAGAATATGAATGGAGCACATTTTTAAAAATATGACTCTTGTAATTTATAATGCGTTCGTGCTAAAATGTTATCAATCCCTTTTTTATTTCATCGCTGATAAACGGCCACTGCTTTGTATGACGCTTTGTTTGGCTCTTGTCTGGGTGGCGGCTGATAAAATTTAAGTAAATACACCCCCATTTATCACTATCATGGTTCTTTAGCTTTATACAATAAATACAAGTTTCGGATTAATTTACATCTCCTTATTTACTCTCACTGCCATAATATTGTAAACACATTTTATTAATATTATTAAACAGAAACATCTTGAGAGAAGTTTTCGTTAATTAAACATTTACTCAACCCACTTAAGGGTATCAAGGAAATAATGATTACTGTATTGAAACATTGTTTTAAGTAAAATTTTATTTTATTTTACCTCTTGCTTTTTCACTTTAAGTTCATGTAATTCATGTTAAGTAGTTAAGTAGGTACATTTGGTACCTGAAAAGTATATAGAAATGAATAATTTAAATAAAATATTCAAGAGAGCCAAAAAACTTTTTTATTTTACATTAAATTTTATAGTTGTTTCATCCTCATACATAATTTAATCTCGGAAATCATTAGTCATAGAAGTTTTCTGTTATTAATAAATGTAACTTTTAACTATACGCAGTTTTAATTTTTTTTTTTTTTTTAATTTGGGCTTGTATCCATATTCTTATTGAACTCATTTTGTACATACTCGTACTATATACAAACTCACCAGTTTTCAACCAAATTTTACGAGTATTAAATTTTCTTATTGTACGCATATATTGTGGCTTTGATACATTAAGTACGTCAGAAATTTAATTATTTTAAACTAATTTTAAATTTAATCAACGGTGTATATTTTATAATTAAGGAAAAATATCAATGCTCAACGGTTAAATAACTTTCAATACTACTATTAATTTTATAACTCAAAGTATTATAAGTAATAACCATCGTTATTTAGATAAAATAGTTTAATAAGTTTTTGTTTACTGTCTAAAATTAATGTGATTTGAGAATTATAAAATATTCATTTGTAATAACAGCAAAATAATTAAATTTAATTAGCCAAGATAACAGAGTACAAAAAATGAGTAAGATCATATTGCGTGCAGCCGTGTTCTAAAAAAAATGCATTGTTTATTTTGTTGGAGCCGAGTGCAAAATACTTTCTTATCCATTTGGTGACATTGATGTATTGTCACAATTATTTTTATGAATGGAAGTCCTTTATGTACATAATAAGCTTAATATACAGCACAAAGTTTGTTTACAGATTATAAATTCTTTACTCCTGCGTTGTTTATTCACATATGTATTTGTAAAATACATACGTTAATGTTAATGATATGGTTTGCAAATAAAACCTCATATTTAAATAAAAAGCTATATGGTTTTAAATATCACTTTAATTTAAGCGATGGTTATTATTTAAATTTGAAATAATCACAAGCTCATTAAAATCAAAATCATGATAAAGAAACATTCCATATAAAAATTCACAGCTTACCAGGATATAACATTATTAAATATGAATGCAATTTATAATTTTTGAGAGAGAAAAGTATTACGTAACAATAAAATTAGTTCACCTTCCCCCATTGTAACGCCATGTGGACGTTGGTGGTTATCCCTCCCTTCCTTCAAAGGCGTTACGTGGTTTATGGACGATTGTTAACTTAAACATATAGTAAACTTTTATCCAATATTAGTAAATATTTAATTTAAACAAATAGATAAAGTAGACCTGAATAATGTCGACTTGAGTAATTGACGTCAATCTACAGTCTCGCAATTCAAGAAGTAAATTTTGATAGCCAATTTATACACGTGCATGGAATCGTGCAATAGTACTTTTTATCTATCATTTTTGTGGGTTTTTATATTCATATATGAATATTCACTTTAATTGGTTCAATTTTTACCTGAAATTTTTTCAATTATAAAAATGTATAAATTTATAGCAACGTATTAATTATTTTATACCAATTCAATATATCAAATAAACAAAACTGAACGATTTAAAAATATGATTATCTGTTCTTAAATAGTTAATTTTTTATTTATAAAAAAATGATGATATAAATAATGAACCATAATTTGACGTTTTGTCGGTACTGAATTAGTGTTGAATTCTATTACATTATTAAAATATAATGCATTTTACTATTATTTTGCTACCAGGCAATTACATATCTAAATTAAAATACGATTTTGAGTGTAAACTCTTGCATTATTTATCGAGTTGAATATTTGTCACTCTTAAGAAATGAATCAATAACGAATAAATACGAAAACAAAAAAAGTTTTCCTCGTTATGGGTAGTAGTTTGCGCGTATGTCTAGCATGTAGGGATTACAGGATCAAGTTCCGTAGCTGACTGCAATTTTTTAAAATGTTTATTCATTTGAATTATAGCCAGGATATAAATCTATAATGGTTAAGCTAATAATTAACAACTATTACTTGTCAAAAATAGCTGTTAAGAATTTTTTTTAATATTCACGTATGAAATTTTTGAGATAAGTAAAATTAGCCATTATAAAATATACTGAGATTTGCATACAACCTACAAAACGTAAGTTGCTTATGCCTGCTCCATACTTTAAATATATTTTATCATTGGTTTCAAAATACAAGCGAAAGTAATATTCGTGTAATAAATGCTTTTTGGTATCCGACTTCGAAACGTTCAAGTCCTTGTTCAAGTGGATGTTTATATTTAAGATTATTTGAGTTGTTCTTACGCTATTGAAAAAAAAATATGGAAGAGTGATATGTCACTCAAAATAACCATTAATAAAACTTATCTTTCATATTTCTTTGGCAACCTTCACGAAACAGTCTTCTGGTTAGTGAAGTGTATTTATAAAAATACAATATAAAACATCTTTAAACTTGGTAAAATTAATATAAATATTTTTAAAAAAGTACTAGATATTACTCTTAATATAATAATTTATTATATAAACATACCTTTAATAATCAAATAAATACCAGTAGACAAAAAAGCTTGACCATGTGCTGAGAATTCTTGAATCGCATCTCAACCATGCATGCCTCTTCTTTAAGGCAACCGGATTTCGTCATTCTGAAAAGTTGCTGAATACCATACAAAGGATGTATTTGGTAGAGTTACGGGATTTCGGTATGACATGGGAGAATGTAAAAAGACTGGCTACCGACAAGGACTCACGGAGACAACGTGTGGTGTCTATATTTTCCGGCTAAGGGGTGCGACATAGCTTAAGCAGTAAATAAGAATGGTTTTTCGTTTATTTGATTATACAGAAGAGTATATTTACCTTGCTTTTCAAACATGTCAAAAGACAACAATGCCTGAGTAATTGAAATCAAATCGAAAAAAATACTTAGTTAAACTTATTAAATAGGCTTCTTATGCTGACTTCATGCTTGAAAGCTTATACAAAATAATGAAACTAGATACTTTTAATTAAAAAAAATCTTAGTAATAAAACAAAAAACCTAAACTCCCAAGATATCCAAGCTTTTCTATCAGTGCCCTATATCATAAACAGTTTACATTTCATCACATAATTTTCTCTGAGTACTCTAAAATTCTCAGAATAGCTTAACCTTAAAGTTTTTACGTATGTTTTCACGTGAAAAAATCAGTCGAATCTTTCATTCATTTTTCATATTAAATAATCTAAATCTTTTTTTATGTTTTTTTTTTCAAAAAAGATTTTTCATTTAATATTTGCACATACACCTCAGTTAACTGTTCGTAACAAAACATTTATTGTATAAACCAAAATATTTTTTGCAACCTGAATCATTTACGCAATATGGAATATAAGGTTCAACTATACATAGTATTTTAAGTTGGGTGTATACTATAAAAAATATTAATAAATAAAGCTTTTGAGAATGGTATAAAATGTTTCTGAGTCGAAAAAAGATACATTAATTGCTAACTTATAGTATAATATTGACACAATATTCTACAAAAGTCTTTACAAGTTTTCTTTAACTAATGTTACTAATTTTTATCTCAAAATGAATAAAAACATAGTTATTATACGCAGAAAAAGTTTCAAAATAAATATATATTTAAAATATAAAGGTGCAAAAATAAGAACGAAATATTTCAATTTATTGCACATTTTTATACAACCATACGAGCTAGGGTAAAAAAAACTTAAACAGACTCTGCAGAATTATATTAAAACGAACGAGCGGCCTGAAATAAACAATGATGAAGCCAAATAATAAAAAAATCCCTGCAAAATGGGCATCGCTTGCTAGCAAGATACTCCTAAACTACGCACAAGGGACGCGCCGTCACGATATGTTTTTAAAAAATATATATAACCGCTCAAAACGTCATAAAGCCCCACACCGCCTCTGACAAATCACCGAAAGCGAATTTTCACCGCAGTCCCAGCCGTGCGATAGACCCCGATAGTGGGCCATATTTATTTTTTAACGGAATTTTCACTCCGCGTAGCGTAATTAAAATATATGGTAAAAACCGATTCTGAAGGTAAATCATTAGAGGTCTTGTAGTCAATTTATCATCAACCTGAATCGTAAAACTAACATGATATATGTTATTAGTATTTCACCATTTTTATATTCTGCAAAACTATTTTTGTCCTCCAAAGGTTAGCTGTAAGCCATTATATGAATATTGACCCTGTTTAGGTATAAAAGGATCAACCCTCATAAGAAACACTTTAACATGAGATAATTTTTAGACATGATTTTTTATCAAAGTCATATTAACACAAACTTGAAGTGCATAGTGACCAACAAATTGCTGTTTTGTTTTCCTGGTCAGATAATAAATATATTTTAATAAAAAATGTATAAATTGAAAGTTAATGCATTTTTCTTTTCCACACAAACTTAGTATGTCGTTCTTTTACAAAATTTAAAGCTGAATTTATATACTAATTCAGCATTTTCGGCTTAATTCTTTTTGACAAAACGTGTGTATAGTGTGATTCCTAAATAGAGGCATTTTTCAAAACTGAGGGCTAAACCCTTTTGTTTAAATAGAGTCGATATATAATATTTATACCAAATTATAGTGGTATTCATTTATCTGTCCGCTTCTGTCGACGTATTTGTTAAGTCGTACATGCACAGTATGTACATATGTGTGCGTGTTGAGAAGTACAGGTAAGCACAAAACTAATTGTAGTAAATATACTAACAGACAAATTAACACAACGCACATATACATAGACAGAACCACACAGATAAATGAATACCACCACTATAACATACTACAATACGTGAGTCAATCTGTAGTCAAATTTAATGTTTATTACCAAAAATCTAAACGGGTTTCACATCTCTGAGTCTGTTTATTTATTTATAAAAAGTTTAATTTCCAGTTTATTTGTTCTATGGAATCTGTAAAATGGATTTTTTGTTGTTGTTTGTTTTTCTTATAAATTTCTTGATATATAGAGTTTTTATTATTTATTGTCAATTTTTTCTTTTTCAGATATTTGCATCACGTTAAGTCACGTCAGTATTCCATAATTTTGTTAATTATACACGTAATATGTTTTTATCGGTCATCAGAAGCGTAAACATTTAGTCAACTTAAAAATAAAGCATCCGCAGTTGAAATATTTTTCAGACTTCTGTAACTCTTTATATTGTTCACAAAATAAAATGTTTGTATTTTAGTTACGTTTGACCTAGGGTGGCTGACGAGCCACGTGTTTACTAAAGTTCCTTCAAATAGCATCTAGAAAGTTGCAGATTTATAGAATCTTAATACTTGACCTTCCCATCTGAGTTTCTTTGGCCTCAAAAATATGTAGTATATATATACTGCATATTATTCTCTATGATTGTAATATAATTTCATATTTTATAATAATTATAACATTTTTTTTAAATACTCAATCATAAGACAGTTATATAAGAATTCTCTCGTTTGTTGCTATAAATCAAAGAAAACTTTAGCTATTTTCTTTAGATAAAGAGTAAAAATAAGAAATAAAAATATTTTCGTTACAAAAGTACATGTATTTATATACAATAAAATACTATAACTTTTAGTGCAGCCATGAGAAAAAATCATCTCACGTTAAATATATCAAATTTGATAATCTGGAATAAAACTTTAATTACGTGTGATTATGATGGTGTACACTATTTATTGTTAGTTCGCGTGGAGACAAGCCCTGGCCA
>JAPMAE010001971.1:0-10058 GCA_036584705.1 Rhyacophila sp. 25_7 | reverse complement strand
TATATATATATAAATATTAATCTGATATATTTTTTTTATAAATTAACACAAAATTTACTCGTAATAGAATTTAACATGACTGATTTTTATAGCGCTTAACATATCAGTTATCGCCATTTTTTTCATATAAAATATTTGCATTTCAGGGAAATCAGTTTAAAATTATTTCTTGCAACACATTTGAATGATAAACCTCAATTGTTATACTAATTAAAAAACTATAATTTTCTAAAATTCTTAAAAAAAATAGAGTGATTTTGACTTTTCTAACTCACTCTTAGTTCATTGTTTTAGAATAATGTGGAGTATAACAAAAAAAAACTATAAATGCCTGAGTTTAATATTTTTAATTTGCAACAGAATCAATTATCAATTTGGTAAACAGGCGTAGGTAATAATATTTTAAGTAAAGGTAAAATAAAATAAATACGAAAATCTTTTGTTTGTTTGCATTATAACGCCTTTGTAGCAGCTAAATCGAGTCATTTTATTGAAAAGTATTTAATGTTTTGAATTTCCTAAAACAGACTTCAATAACTCAATCAGGCTTCACAATTTCGGAAAGCTTAGCAATTATTCCGTTGAATAACTCAATTTTGAACTTTTTCAAGATAAAAGGTTTTAATTTTATTATTAATTAGTCTCCGTGAATGACAGTTTTAAGTACATTTGTTCGATGAAAAGGCGCTTTTCTTGGAAATAAAGTATCAATAAAAAAACTTTTGCCGATAAAATTTTATTGGGTGTGAAATTTTAATAAATAATCCAAATTACTCCTGAGAATTATACTACAGAAAATAACAACACGAATCGTAAATTTAAATATATATATTATAATATTAGAATCTTATTATCAATCAAATGTACAAACAAACTAAATACTTTATATAAATATTAAGTCATTCTATACTTACTGTTTTTTAATAAAACTTTATTAGTAATGTAACAAATATATCAAAAAGATTATTACAAAATACTTCGATGTTTTCTTTTTATTATTACTTGTTAAATTTTTTTGGACTTGATATAGCAGCATTTTTCCAGTATTTATTGATTTGATAAACAATGTTTCAGCCCCTTGTTAATTTATCAGTTGAGGGAAAATTTTAAACTATTTTGATAATTTCTTGTACGATTAAATATTGGTTTAGCTAGTTTGACTCAACAAATTCATTTCAAGTTATAAAGTACTCGTAAAATTTAAAACATAAACAAACTCGTTTTTTTTAAAACATATTTATCATATCACGAGAAACGGTACCCAACAACAGTTTGATGCAAAATTGTTATAAAACAAGTAAAATTCAGTATTATAATATTATTATATTTATTATTATTATTCTATATATTATTTTTAGAAATAAATCTTATAATGATTTAAGTGTATAATAATTAAAATAACAATTTAGTGTATTGTTTAGAGTTTTCTTTTTTGTATATATTGCATAATTTTTATTTTAAATGCTCTAAAATATCTTCTAAGATATTTTAATAATATCTCATCGCTATTTTCCCCGTAAAATTGTCTACGTTCTAGATAAAATGGATTTTTAAATAAATTAAGAATTATGGAGAGTTTTTAGAGCCTTTACTAGATTCATACTCGTATTATTATCGAATACTTTTTTTTAACACCATAAAATTTGGTTAGGTATTTCATTTTTTTTAAATTATATATACGCTTTGAGATGGAGCATATGGGATCTTCATAGCATAAAGATTTTCTAAATATTCATTTCTTAAGAGTAATATTTGTTAATTATTAGCTCAAACGTTTCGGGTTCGCGTCTTGGTGACCCTCCGCTCGTGAGTCGGATGCCACTATTCACTGGCCTACGAGGGCGACTAAGTATTTCATGCTTGTCATATATGTGCTATACATTTCAAAATTTCTTTCGACAATTTTGTGGGTAAAAAAAAATATTATTGTATGCACAAATTTTGCGAAAATAGATTAGAATTTATAGTTAGAGTATTGTTGATACAAGTGCACACCGTATGCAGTAATTATTTGCATGAAAACTCCTGTCCTTGTTATTAATTCGACATGTGCTTCATATTTTGATGCTATATTAAAAGCACAATAACAAATGTTACATATCTCTTCTACAATGATTTAGAGCTTATTGTACAACTGTCACAAATGAAATATGAAAATCGAATATCTAATGTGCACCTCGCATACAGTTTATCAAATTTGAATACGTGAGTAAAATAGAATATGTATTATATATGTATACGTACGTACATATTCTACAGATGTTTTATTGGTGTAATCACTTACCGTATAACATTTAACGTAATACGTAAATTTACGTTTGTGGCGTCGTCGTTTGTTGGGTCACATACTGATACAGAGACTGCTGACCTTAAAAGTTGGGAACCTTAAATAAAATCTGTATTAAAAATCAATTAGGAGTATATAATGCATTGAATTTTTAATATTAATAATATAGCCTTAAGCTACAAAAGTAAGAGTTTATAAAAATATCCAATAAAATTGGATACATATGTATAATCAACTGATAGTATGCAAAAACAAAAAAAGCATTTAATTTTATTTATAGAGTAGTATAGAGGATTACAAACTTTTTGGCTGATAGCCTTGTTTAAAAAAATACTATTATCAATAATGACTGACCAACTCAATTACATTTATCGAGAAATCAAACGAAAAAAAGGAAGATACAAATACGGACTCGTGTTTTTATTTTCATGTCTTGTATTAGTGGTCCTTGTTATTTTGTTATTTATTTTAATAACAGAGATAAAATAATATATATTAAATAAAATCAGTACATTGGACATTATTATAATACGTACCATACTTACTTGCAATCTACTGTTCATTGACTATTATTTCAAATATCGTTAATAATATACTATTTTTTGGATATGTTTTATTAATTAATCACTGTGTTTATAAATCTTTTCAAGTTGTAATATCCCATTTTTTTCCTTAATACCAATTTTTTTCGGAATATAAAATTTTTATATTATTTTTTATGAAACTAGGCTATGAAATTCATCATTAAAAATAGTAAAATTATGACTATTAAGATAGAAAATGTCTCTATTAGTATTAGTATATTATCTATAAAAGCATGTAACATATAGTATGATTTTCAATATTACGCATAAGAATACCAGCTAAGATATTGTTTGAATGTATCCACACGTATTGTATTTATTAAAAGCACTTTATATTACTAAAACTAACAATGTTAAAATTAATTAAGTTGTTATGGTCATGGTTTCTAACTCCTGATGTAGAACAATAATGTGTACAAATTCAAAATGCCAGCATCCTGAACAGTCCTTGTATAAACTTAGTGAACTATATAAACTATTTCTAGGATAATATTAATATTTGATCACTAATTCCTACATCGCTTAACTTATATTGTGTATTTACCCCCGTCTGTAAATGAGAAGTATGCAATTAGCAAGAGAAAATAAGGAGTACTTAAAGATAATATGTAAACTATACGTAGTAGCAATGATAGTACGACAATTTAATTTATCAGCTTGCTCGGCGTGTTTAAATAATTTTATTAAAAAAGCGCAGCTCAATAATTCATCTATTGACAACAATAGATGCTTAAAATAAAATAAAGCTCTATCGAAAACCAACCACAATAATTAAATGTTAAAAATAATAACAATGATAATGTTTTGAACTTTTAATGAAACAAACTCTTAATTTGTTCAAATATATTTGTATGCTCACTCAATTATGTAAATCATATTATAAATTGAAAAGGTTTTACCAAAAAATCTATTTGCAACCCACAGTCATGTAATCACTAATTTTGAAACTATTGAATTGGTATATAATTTCGTTCAATAAATCTACAGATTGATTATTTGACTGTCAAAAAATATATTAAATATCGTTATTTTGCTTTTAAATTGTTTTATATTACGTAAAACCAAATTGTCTGGTAGGCATTGCTACGTAAATTGACAAAAATTTATATATGCAAAAAATATTTCAAAAAGAGAAATTGTGTAAAATAAGACTATTCATGTTTTTTTCATAACGTCTTAGAGCGGTTCACGACTAATATATGTAGTTGATTTTTCTGAAATAAGAATATTCAGTATATTCTAGATAAGTAACATCATTAAGTGTGATGAATTAAAAAAAAATAAAGTGTGTTTGAAGACACTTAATTATGAATATGTACGAGTATATGCCCTAGAAAAAAGTCAGCAAATAAACTGATGAGAGATGCAGAGTTGATTGTAATCAACTGAAGAAAAAACCATAGACAGCAGTTATTTAGTAAATAATGGACTCCATTGTACCACATTATAATCATCATCTTCTTTAGCACCTTAAATTGGATGTTTTTGTTTACCTTTAAATTATGAAAAAGTAATAAAAATCTAAGATTAATTTATAGTTTCCAAACTTGTGATAAAAGACATATTTCCTAGAGTGCACTATTTACAAGTAAATTCATGCTAGAGGAACCTTATTAAAAGTTATTCAAAAAGAATCAAGTAGCGTAAGTGTAGTTTTACATTTTTTCAAGGCAAGAGATTCGCTGACCGCTCGCAAATGTACGGTACAGCAGTGTGAGATGCCAGAAAATTTTCAAAGCGGCGAACAACTTTATTCGAACATTCCTTGAACTGGAATGCTGGTAAGCTTTCCTATAGTACCACTTAGGAAATCTAGATGGCAATAAAATAATAAAAAAAACATATATAACAAAGGAGTATATATACATTTAAATGAAAATTCATTTAATTTATTACTCGTCGATACTGATTTTCTAAGTGAATATATGAGTACGAACATGAAGAAACATGTGGGAAGATCATTATTATATAAATATTTATCAATTATTATAAGAGAATATATTGCAAGGTCACGTTAGTACTATGTAGATTTTCGTACACAAACTCTAACTAATTTTAAGAGACCATTTGTTTGCAGAAATACAAAATGATGAAAAAATATTTTTAATAAATATTCATTAATGCTTTACAAAACATAAAGTAACTTAAAAAAAAGATTTTCTATGAACTACTATAAAAATATAGGTCACGCCACTTAAAATGCCTTCTTCAATGTTAAGTAATCTCCAAATATTATATTCTTTTAAATACATCTGCTCCGAAATAAAGCACATGGATCTTCACAATGTAAAGATTGTTACGACAGTTTTTTTACGATTAATAATTGTCATCAATTAGCTCAACCAATTTTGTCCATGTCCTGGTTTCTTGCCCGCTTTGGAATTTGAACCCTAAACTCTCGGTTCGAAGTCAGATGTGCTATCTACTCACCTACGAGGGTGACATTACTATAGTAGTGAATATTGAAATATACAACTATATTTAAAATAAACATATGATATGCATAAAATTGTGTTATTATTTCAATGTAATAGATTTCCACCAATAATCGGGAGTAGAGAAAACTATTTATATTATAGCATCTCTCTTATGTAACGATTGTGAAGAAATTCATTCGGATTTTTTAACACTTCATTAGTTATTAGGACAAAGTTCAAAATATTCCACCACATACTTTATTAGTACTCACAGTTGCGAGTATGCATAGTCATCTGCATGACATCGCAAGAATGAAAAGTTTTTTTATCTTATGTGATTTTATACCTTGCTCGTACGAAGGTTTGCGGGACGGCTTAATCATGCAAGTAGTACTAGAAATACAAAAAAAAGCCAAACGTTTCTGACAAGTTATTTGTTTTGCCATTAGATGTTATTGGCTTGAGATGCTTTGTACACTTGGTATGCTTACTACTTATTCTGAGATTCTATTTTCCGCTGAAGATTATAAGAGACCAGTCAGAAACAATAGTGATAATAATGATTGTCAATAAATTATCGACATATTCATATAATTTAAGGTTAGTAATAAAATTATATCATGGAAACATATTTAATTTGAATTACTGGCACATGAAAATGGTCGCCGTATTGAAGACTAATGTATTGGAAGCAGGTATTATATAAACAATTCCAATTATTTATAGGACAAGACTGGAAAACGCTCAGCGAGAAGTCTTAAGAATTGTCTCAAATAAACGTGGTTTATTTAATTTCACATTTACTATCCATTTTAAGTTGAAGAATTTTTTAATCACCGGTGATGTTAAATACACCTTGTTGTGTCGTCCATTTTCAATTAAATATAATGATATAAATAATATTTTGTTATTTTTTTACATATTATTTATAATTTCATTTTAAGTTGATGTTAATTGCTTAATAAGTTCACGTGGAATAATATTTTTGTCCTGACAAAATGTTTTGTCACTTCATATATATATATATATATTACACTAAATAAAAATTGCTTTATTAATTCACGAAATAACATTTACACCCTGCTGCATAGTGACTAAATTATTTACTGTTTACGTTCCATATTATTTACGTCCATACGTCCTCCGCTTTCGACTTGCCACGTAAGTATCATAAATGTTGCAGATTTCATTATCTAAAACTTTCCAATTTTTAAAAAAGCTAAACATTTCATTGTTTATGTTCTGTCAGGCTATTTGCGAATTAAGTGAACATTTTTTAAATATATTGTTTAACAAGATTTTTGTATGAAAAAAAATATATATCATTGATTATGAATTGAACGCCCGGTGTGGTTTGTTTGTTATGAACTATATATGATATTAACGTATAAACTGTATTTTTTCTTACAATCTCAAAAAATTTACTTTATTTTTTTTTATGAAAAATTATTTATGTTACCATAAAATGGGGTTAATTTGCTAACCTCATTTTATTTCATAAAAGCGCCAAAAAACTTTTTTATGTTTCATGTATGGTTCATAAGATATCAAGAAGAAATTTGGTAGAATATTAGAAACCTACCTTATATAGTCTTATTAGATACAACATAAATTTTTGAGAAATCATTCCCTAATCTGGAATGTCAAAGTTTGCTATAATGGTGCAAAACTGCCAAAAATATAAAATAAGAAACTATTAGCAGTATTAAATGTCTCCAGCATAGAATCCTTTGTAATACTATTCATTGAAGATTAATATATATATCAAAACAAGTTCTTTATGAGTAATTTTATAAAAATGAAATGAGCTGGGCAAAGTAGCTCCCAGATAGGTAAAGTAACTCCATTTTACGGAACCACGTTTTCATGTTAATTGATTTACCTGTGTTTTATTCTATATAATTTAGTTATTGAATATTTTCAAAATAATTTATAAATATATGGAAGATTTTTTTTTGTTTTTTTTAATGTTATTCGTAACAAGGAACGTATAACGAGTTCCGTTTTATCAAAACACGTTAGCGTATACACATAACGTCAGTTAGCTTATCTATAGATTAATGTTTTGGTTTATCTTATAAGTTTCAACCTATGTCGGCTTTAGTGCACCATTAGTGAATCCTCCTCTGGGCATCATTTTCCAACAACCTAATATAGTCCGTAACTAGTAAAACTTGCTTTATAACATGTGGTGATACTAGTTAGTAGATGTACTTTTAATAATAAACAATAGTATGTTAGCACAAAATATATCAATTTTCAGTACTATTTTCATAAGTGGAGCGCTCTTTATCAATGTGGTTTCTTCATAGACATATTAACAAAGCAACATAAAATATGAAGGTGACATTGGGAAACTATTTCATTTAGACAATTATTCAGGGCGTTAACATTTTTTCAGTTAGTGATAGTGTCACCCTTAGCATTGAAACCATTTTATGGTCAGCATAGTTTGATATAAAATAATAACATGGTTTTGTTTTTACTAATATAGCATTCTCGAATACTATCAGTTAACGATATCATAGTAGATAAAAACTATTAGTTTTGAATTAAATTTAAAAACCTCGTTATTATTATTTCAACATGGTAGCATTCCAGCAAAGATTGAGAGTAGATACAATTATTTATACTACATAACGATTGGATTTATTAATATCTGCTTTCATTTTATAAAGTTTTATAAAACATTTAGCTACCTAAAAACAAAATATTGCTATTGAAAAATAGAAAGCAAATAATTGCCATAAGTATATATTTTTATGTATATAAGTATATCTTACTATAATTTCGGATTGATCAAATATTTTGATAATTAAAACATTTTTTTAACCATATCCGCTCAAAAACAAAGCCTATGAATTCTACAATGTTTTGACTATTTTTTACGAGTAATATTTGACAATTAATAGCTCAACAGTCTAAAGTTCGTGTTTTGGCTACAATACAAATAAATAAATGTTTGAAAAAAAAATGTAACCAACACGGGCTTCGAACCCGTGACTCGATGGCTCGTGAGTAAGATGCGCTATCCACTCACCTACGAAGGCGACTAAATATTTTGATAATTAAAACAATTAGGTTACAATATTATATTTGAAATACCTTACAGTATAAAAAGATTTTTCCATATAAAGCATGACATTGTGTCTTTACATATTTGAAATGATGTGCGTTTTATTTCCATCCATTATAAATATGCTTATTTAAAAATAATATTAAACATTAAATTGTTTATTTGATTGTTTCAAAAAAAAAAACAGTATAATGACTTGAATATGAAGGTGAGTAAAATTATAAAATTATTGTTATTTTATCTAAAAAATATAATCGCATTTAAAGTCTTTGGAAATTTAACATGATAAATTTAAATTAAATTATTCGTATAAAGAAAAAACATGTCATTTGTCAGTAAAATTTCTCAGCTTATACTGTTTAGCTGCGTATAAAATAAATTATTAAGGAAGGATCACAAATTAGGTGATAATCAAAATTATCACCTAATTTGTGATTTTAAAATTTTTAAACAAATATGGTCGCGTACGAATTTGACTGCTTTATCTACACAAAAATAATTGGACTTTACCCATCGACACCTTTTTTGTTAAGTGCGGTACTCTTCAGTATTATAATCTGGTTACCCTAATAATTTCAAACCATTCAAACAATATAAAGGATGCTACTTTGTCAAGATTCTTTTCAATGGATAAGCCGAGAATTTGTCGGTAAAAAGTTTACGATTTTGGCATAGGCTATAATGATGAAATAAAAACTTCTGAAAGGATTGGCACATCAATATGAGGCCCTTGTAAAGCTTAATGTAATATTGGTAAAAGTTGTGTAAACTTAAATGGGCATATAAAGATATTACGCATGCTTGAAACTTATTTGAGGCTATTGTCAAAAAGAATAATCATATACTCGCGTTTTGAAATTGCTTTATCATTATTTTTACAACCTAAGTATAATTTATAAATGTGAATGCACGCGAACTCCGAAGCTTTATTATTTGCGTAAATGTGGTGATTAAAAAAGAGCTTTCAATATTTTTATACACTTGGTTGATTGTAAAAACAAGTTTTTACATATATAATCTGAAATAATAAGCAAAAAAAAATGATGCATGACGTCTATGAAAATTTATCATTTTAGAAAGATGAATTATCAGTAAAAACAAATATAAAATAAAAATAATTTATTGAAAAAAAGGTTTAATGCAATTTATTTCATACAAACATATTTTTAATAATGTACAACAAATCAAGCTTTTGCAAGTGACAATTAATGCAGTAAATAATACAAATGGTGTACAAATTTAAAGTATAACACTGAGAGACTTTTTAAAAAAATTAACAAGAATGAGAAGATTTGTTTTACAAAAAGTTTAATCATTATTTATGCTCAATTTAATTTTTTTTTAAAAACTTACAGGAAATTACAATAGTTTTGATGTGTATTTTGTATCTAAAAATTTGCTACACAAATAATTCGGGCCAATATTTTCAAATAGGAAATTCGATTTTTTTATGTAGCTAACACATATTTTAAGTAATCGTAACTGTTTGAATTTTGTAAGATTTGTATTATTTTTACTTACAAAAAAATGATATCGAAACAATATTTTATGATTTAAAAAAATCGCGTTTCATGGCCCAATGAAATTTGCTAAAATATTTCTCACTATGTATGTAGATCCTAATTAGAAATAACTTTCATAGTTTACTACAGATAATGTTACTAATTCTGAATAATATTATATTTATTACTCAT
>JAPMAE010001967.1:1668-12843 GCA_036584705.1 Rhyacophila sp. 25_7 | reverse complement strand
CAGTACTCGTACATGTGAAGCATACGCATGCAAGACCAAAATATGAAATGTTCGGGAGACAAAAAACTTGTTTTTTTTTCGCCGTGAGTTATGATTGTTACAATCATATTCATCATCATATTTTATGGCAGGACTTCCATTTTTCTATTACCAATAAACAAACGTGCCTACTAACTATCAGTTTTTATCATTTACTCAGGTCTTCAATTTTGAACATACATCAATGTACTTTTCGGGTACAGATATTATATTTTTCATTTTGACCTTTACAAAAATAATAACACCGTTTGTATACATAGTCAAAAATGTATATGGACTGTGTTATTATTTCAATATACATAATGCCTTTACAATGACAATAGAGAAAATTAATTATAACTTTTACAGGTGGTTTATTTTACATGTATAGACTCTACAAAATATTCATGCGTGTACAGCTATGTTTGATTTAGTTTTGTTTCCCGACATACGCAATCCCTAACACCAAATATTTTATTAATTTACAACAATATTGCTCGATAACTTTTCATATACCCTTTGTATAAATATCAATTTACTTTATTTGCTACAGTGAGCCGTATATCTTCACCGGATAGACTGAAAACGCTGCGTTCTGATAATAAGATCACTATACATTATATAATTTGTTGCGCCGTGCACAAATATATCCCGACACGGGAATAAATTACATTTTATATTCTCCGTCGTAAACATTTCTTAGCAATACGTATCGCTCGTCAATTCCAAGACACCTGCTACTAAAACTAAATATAAACTATAAAAATGGCAAGCCAAAGCAATCCACAATTCAATATAAAAATTCTTTTCCTTATCCTATTGTATTGGCGTTCTCTCAATATGATAAATGTAATAGATTGATCTGCTAATGGTTATCGCATATAATGATTTTTACATATTCTACAATAACGGTTTATTTAAGTGTTTAATAATAAATTTATATTTACCAACAAAAACCCCATTAAGACATAATCATATTGTAAAAATCCTTCTTTCATTGAACTGTGATCGGGGCATTTATTATAATTTAATATAAATTATAAAATATTTGAATTTAGAAATTTTTAGTCATTTCTTCTAGTTCATATGATTCGAAAGTATCGCCTAAAATTAACCTGTCCAGGAGTATGAACGCGCATCTGCGTCCGGTCAAAATTCGGCTTGAAGAAATAAATACGTACTCGTATATATACGTCAAGCACCAAGCAATAAAATACTCCTATATAGTATTTATGCATCACATAAACATTACACAACAATAGTATTGCAAACATCTAACAAAATTTAAAGCTAGATTAATGAAAAAACTTTCACCCAACTGTTCAATCGTAATTAAAAAACTCACTCATAGAGAGGTTAATATAGTCATATTATTTGTACAGAATTTATCATATTATCATTAACGTTGACCGTATTCCCCAACGCATTTAACATTGCTTAAATACTAGCTGAAACAATTAATCAGTTTAACGAACTAAATCGTTTTATTGTGGCATAGGTTTTACTTGATCGTGTAAAATTCAATTAAAATTACCAAATCAGTAGCGCTCCGATTAAAGATGGCCAAACCCTGTATCTACATCAGTAAGCTAACATTTGTATCTTAGTTATTTTTTTCCGGAAACAAGTTACCGAATCTTTTGCTGCAGTATAGTTCTTTTTTTCATCTTGAACTTATTTGATACATATTCAATATAATAGAAATATGTCACGTAGATATTTAATAAAAAATCTTATCCGATCAATAACAAAGAGACAGATTTATTGAATTGTATTTCTATAGAATCATGCTCAATTTGTGATGATGAAAAAACTTGAAATGCCATCTGGTTTCAAGAGAATCGTCATAGGCGTGTGTTAATTTTTCCAAATATGGCATTGGTTACCTGCGAGCAAAACACACTTCTCATACAAAACGAATATTATCATGTGAATACGCTCGTATGCTCGATATGTGATGAGAATTTTGACGACTTCGTATCATTTTTTTGAAAATATACTCAAAACGATTTCCCGTGAATGTTTTTTTTTTTACAAAAAGTATGGTTTCTATTTGAACACAGTTTTTTTTACTACTTGACTAATGAGGAGTCAATTTATAGTATGCATAAATTGGTGCACACGCCATTATTGAGTGTTTAGTGAAGAAACGTTTCTTTATTTGTTTTGTTCACGGTCACGGTCATACATTTTGTACTGCCACGTATGAGTATATCAAACACAAATCTGTCAGTCTATGGCAGCGGTATATATTATTGGAATTCTGATATAACATTTATATATATATAAAATGTAAACATAGTAAGTATGTATGTATATTGGAATTGCTATTTGTATATATTTACTGAAATATACATGCATACATAATATGTATACATGTACGAATACTTTTTTAAACTTTAATGATTTAGTTAAAAAAATATAGAGCTTCGAACTTCTTGATTTTCGAAAAAGTCAATTATCTCAAAACCAGGTTTTTGACTTAAATCTTTCTGCCGGTATACTGACGATATGTACAAACTCTTATTAAAAATCTGCGTACTTATAAAAAACTATTCAAATTATTCTACTTTGAAAATATGGAATAGTAGAAAACTTTATACAATGGTATTTAAACATTTTTAAAAAATGCGATATGTTCTCCATAACTTGTAATGAAACATATTTTTCTTCGAAAAATTATTAACAAGATAAAAATCTTTGGATAACTGCAACCGACCGCCAGATGTAGCTTGGTTACATCTGACCTATGACATCCTTTAAACACCGATAATGACCTAATCTGTCCATAAATTATCGTTTACAATAGCTATTTATAATTATTGTACGCGTATTTACTTATGTTGCAAGCTTAAAATAAAAGAAATCATAATATATACATATATGAGTACAAGTAGTTGATGATTCAATCACCATCGTCAAGCATTAGAAAGTTTTATTTCTCGTACATCTTTGTTCTTAGATTTTCATTCTTATTTCGATACACACCCCTTATCCTAGATATGTTCGAGAATGATTATGGCTTTAACTAGTTGTTCGTATTGATTTCTTTAATATTACCGACATTATAGACACTAGGCAAATGTTCATACTACATACATTTAAATCTCAAAATACACGCGAAATATTGAATATATGTGTCCCGGTAATCTTTTTCATAATTTCCATGTTATTCTTCAATTTGTACATTTATTAAAAAATACTATAAATATCGGATACCGCACATTATACCTTAGGTCCGTCTTCAGACAAAGCGAATCTAATTTCGCTTACCACTTATACATTTGCTCACATATTACAAATAAAATTCTCAATGTCGTTCATTATCATTACACAAAAATAACAACACTTGTGTAATTAAAAATAACTCACTCAAACAATCGCGGAAGAAGATCGTGTAGTCATTGTCTGTAAAATTATTTTTTTAGAATACAATTATCAACGAGCATATTATGCATAAACACATAAAAACAATATCCGTAAAGAAAACCCTGTACTGACAATCTTTGATCGATTTTTATTATATATGTTTTCCTAGAAGATCATCAACTCGAAAAAAGCAATGTCGCTAGTTCTACTTCTTCAATTAGATTACTTGTTATGCACAGAGGCCGGGCGCGCACTTGCGATTTATAATCGCGCGATTGCTTTGTCTCCGAAATGTCGTCGAATGTAACCAATGTTCATATTGTGAGATATTCTCCGTTATGAAGCGGATGTAGTTTAAATAAATATAAAATTCTTCATATTATATTGACCTTTCCACGTTCATTTAAGTTTTATTTTTACGTTTCTATATACTACGCCATTAATTATATTCGCCGTATGCGCTATGTTAATTCAGTAGTTAAGTATAGAAGAAAGTGTCTTAACACACTTAACGTCGAGTTAATACTTGTCAACAATAAGAAACCATTTGTAACAACATACTGAATCTTTAATGCTAATACATACGCACAACTCTGACTGCTCGTGGTCTGCACGTGCGTGTGTTTACATTTAAATACGTGGGAACAAATCATTACTACAAATATTAGTTGCCTTTTAATGCATCGGAATTGAGAACACGAATGTTTGTGGACGTGACCCCTTTATGTGTTAAGTTATTTAATTTGTCAGTATTTCATTTGAGTGCAATTACACTGGAATGTCTGATTGTGACCGGTTTCATCAGAAAGCATATGCATGGTGTAGTGAAATTTAAAGAAAGTGAAATTTTCCTTTTCTCTCATATAATTCACTTAACCGTAGTCATAACATTACGTCATATATATTTATACTTGATAAAGTAAATACAAATACTCTAATGTGGTAATTCTTATTTTTATATAGTATAATTAAAATTATTTGTATACTTATTATATTTTCATGACTATAAAACATATGTATGAGTATTATATAAGCATATATTGGTTTCTAGCGTGTTTCCCCGAAAATAAGACCCGACCCGCTCAGAAAATAAGCCCTCCCATGATTTTTAATGATGGTTTTAATATAAGCTCTAACCTGAAAATAAGACCTAGTAAAAATGCATACATTAGCGTTTTATGACCTTGGTCATACGGTCATATTCGCAGTCAAAACGAAATGCATTTGGCGCAGCTATATTTAGCTCAAGATTTTCACAATGTTTTGTTTTGACATATTTTTTATTCTATAATATACTTTATTATTATATATATATGTTATATAGTGTACACTCAGATATATACAAAAATGATAACTAAAAACATAGATTTCTACAATTATTTCCTTTTACATGAGAATATACGACTTTGTTTTCTCTTTTCGATTTTTTTCCCACAAACATGTAAGTCCTACTCCGAAAAAAGCCCTACTGCGTTTTCTGGATGTAAAATTAATATATTTCCGGGTCTTTCTTTCGGGAAAACACGGTATTAAATAACACACATATCTCTCACATACAACACGGTTTCTCAAGTTTCTTTGTTTTATCTATTAATTGTTTTTCTACGCCTTCTTTGCACAACGGTTCAAATTTTACGTAAATAATAATAAAATAAAATCAAAAACATTTTAATAATTCAACTTTCGCTCGTGCAGATTTTCCGTACTTTTTTTTCGAAAAACTGTCTCGAACAAAGTTAGGACAAAAATATATTTTCCTATGCATTTATATTGTCCTCTTAGCGTACCGTGCACATTTTATAAGAAAATTCAAATTGGTCTTTTCAAATATTCAAGCTTCACTTAAATAAGTGCCCTCCAAGTAAGTTATTCAATTTATTTTTCAATCGTGTCACTCGACCATGGTTACTATTCAGTCTTGCCGCGATCAATATCTCCATTACTTCATGAATATTTTATAACTGAATAAATGTGTATTTTGATTTTTTTTTACTTCACGATTCCCGTTTGCCGAAAGAAATTTTTCTCCCATTATTTTATCCCGCCGGTATTTTTCATATTTCAACACCGAAAAGCTGTCGTTTTATGCTAATACATTAAGCGTTGCAAAATTTCTTCTCGCATAACATAACCCCCTGATAAATATGTATTAAGACTGTCACGAGTGTACCCAATATTAAAATTTAGACGGTTTTTTTCCAAAACAAAAATTTAAATCCAATCGAAAGCCAGTATTAAAAAAATGATAAATTTTACAACATGGCAATGTTTCGAAGAAAATCCGACTCTCTTTGATATTCATATATTTTTAGACCGTTTGGCCCTTATTGAAATCCGTGAAGTTACTGAAAGTTATGTCGGAAATTTCAATTGTTATTTTTTAGCAGGTTTCGTCCGTTCATTTTATTTATTTTCTCTTATAAGTGTATATGGTATTAGGAAAATATTTCATCATATACTTAGGGTAACTACTTTTTCAAAATACGCGAATTCACCTCGTCATTATTTCCATTCGACATTTTTTTTATCGATTCTATTATTTTACAAATATTATTCATATGTCGACATATTATTTCACATTAATACATAATCTTTCCGTGTTTCAATTCAAATTTTTCGTAGAATATGTTTTATTAGCGGATAGGCTTCATAGTTTATTATAATGCACACACGTTATTTATTAAGGTATTATTTGTTCTGATTAGTTAAATAAATAACCCACTCATATATCTTCTATTTATGAAAGGCTAGCCCAAAAATGAGAAACTTTTTACCTTTCTGGTCCTCGTTTACAGTCATTATACTGAACTCGATTATGTACATATACCATATTATAAAATTGCATTTATGTTAAAAGATTGACTTATTTTATAATCGCAGCTTTATTTAACTACAAACAAGCCGCATTTTATCACGAAAAGGTTCATTATCTCTTAATTATGCAACTGTTTCTTTAATTTGTGTAATTTATTCGAAAATAATTTAATGGAAAAATGTATGACCGTATTACTTTGTAACTAAATTAATCAGTGATTTCAAACTCGATACTTGGCTATGGTCACGAAAATATAATTTAATTTTAAAGAATGTTTTCTTGTTTGAATACAAAAGCTTTGTCGGTATGAAAAGATTTTGGCTTTCGTTGTTGTTAAATACTGCAAAATGAAAAATGGCGAACCTCATAAATTTGCACACCCGCTGCAAAGACATACCCAATTCGTGTTTTATTAACGCAGAGCTTTTTAAATTTTGCCCTCATGATTTTGTCAAAGTGAAATTACTTAAGATGAGATCAGTACCATTAATCGGAGGATAATGGTATAATGGAATAAATATAGCAATGCTTTCGTAAAATTACTTTGACACGTTTTAGTATATTAAATGCATAACACTATACTTGTTTTGTCATATACAAATTTAAAAATTTACTTTCACATTGTCTGGATAGCCATTTTAGTACGCCCATATGACAGTATAATGAATTCGGTGATTGTATGTTTACATTTTAGCAATGACAAAGGTTTTTTAACAGTCTTTAAAAGGCCCGATTTTTACGATGACCGCGATGTATGATGATTGGCCCAGGCAGCGGACTCGCATACAATGAATACTTCTTGCCGGTTGTTATTTTGAATTCGCGAACCAAACGGAGCACGAAATGCATCCGCCCGTCTAGACGATGCTGGACACGGATAATTCGTCTTCGGGTGATTTTATTCCGGTCGATGACTTTCTAAAATATATTGCATCTTCACCCACAACCTGTTGAAATTATATATTGAGAACAATAAATATAACCGACACGAATAAATCTTTGAGGATACTTTTGAGATCACAATTGTCGAACTTGCACTTAGCTTCCTAATGCTTGTTTATTGCCATTTATTTAGTTTGCCAGCAAATAGATTATTTTAAAACCAAAACATAATATTGGTCCTAAGTCATTTAGAACTATTTTAGTCGTGTGTGGTATCGCAAGTAGAATTGACCCTACAAATTGATTTATTTTATTCTTTGCATACCTAATTAGGTATGTGATGTTTTTTTTCATTTAGTATCAAAATGTCAATGAAAAATTGGTAACCACGATTTACAATACTAAAATGTAACATACATTCGTCATTATTACCTTCATTTCATACGTTACTTAAATATCTTTCTTAAAGAGCTTTTCTTTTAGTACAGGGGTAGCCAACCCAAATGATCTCGTGGGCCACTTTTAAAATGCATCATACGCCTTCCACATATAAAATTATATAACCACATATTCGATTTAGATACACTATAGACATCTTTTTGGAGTGAAAAAATGAAACATAATGAGTTATTATTAGTGTGTTTACTATTATTCTTACATGTAAACTCATGAATAAAACAGTCAATATCTGTCATATATTCGTAAAAATATTATTTTAAAATCAAAGATAATTTTTTCTCATAATTTCGACATTTAATTTTTGAATATATGGATGCACAAGTAATGTATTTTTTTTTGTACATTGTTTCACTACTTTGGCCATTATGAAACAAATATATTTTGTAAAAGTGTGATGAATCTCGCGGGCCGGAAAAATGTTCAAGGCGGGCTGCATGCGGCCCGCGAGTTGGCCACCCCTGATTTTGTATTATATTAATTCATCATATTTTTCTATATGAAAACTTCGGCAACTCTTCAAAGCCAATCTAGTAATTTGCCACACTATATAAATATGACAATGCTCACTATATTATCTAGAACTTGGCTATTTAACTAAGCGCTAATTATAAAATATTTCAATTAATTTTGTGTCAAATCAATCTATTCGTTTTAGTATCTTTCTAACAAATTGACTAAAAAAATATATGTTATCACACCAGTATATATATAATACATTATTTCATGAATACTTTCTAGGGTTTTAGCCGAATATAACATTTTATACAGTTATTTCAATTAGCATAAAAAGTTTTCTCCAAATAATAATTATTTTAAAAATAGGTAGAAATAGACACTTGTTTTAAGTCTACTTAATTTGAATTTAAAAAGATTTTGTCATAAATGTATTATTTTTTTTAACTGAATCTGCTCCAATTTAATTATACAGATTTTTACAGTGTGGTGTTTGCCTTGACATATTTTTTTATTGGTAGTAATTAGCTAAACCATCTAGCACGTAAAAAACATCTACATTATTTGTCTGACTCGAATTAAAACCTCCTCGTTTTGTTAAGTGAATGCACTTGCTACTACCTTACTGAGGCGACTTTTACTTAATAATGTCCATTAGTTTCATTTTAAACATACGAGTAAATATGACAGAAATCTAATTACATAAATGCGTGTTTTAACATGAAACCGATTTATGTAATGCCATAATTATATTTACTATTATATTTACAAGTTCTAAATAATAAATTATAACCGTTTATAATATAATAATATAAATCTTTAGTGAAATGTTATTTTTTTTTCAAATTTTTATATCAATAACTTAATTGCCTCATGTTTTTATCGATACGGCTCTCTAACTTTGACTGTCTCCGAAGTGACAGTATTTTTCCTGTATTTTAGTGTGCGAAATTATATTCCGTTCTCCGGTTACGAATTGTCGTCGATTCAAATATCTCAGCCTCCCACTTGTTGCGTGTCTCTTAAAATCACAGCGTGATACTTGGTCCGCCAACTTGGCCAAACCACCAAATCAGTTAACTGCTCGCTGCTAAGCGCATAATCAATTACGGTCCTTTCGCATATTATAAAATGCCGTGTGCTTAAACTTCCTTCGTCGTTTTTTCATAAATTAAAACGCTGCCCTAAATTGGAACTATACAAACAAACCCACCCGATTAAAGGCGTTGCTGAAACATTTATTTAATCATCATTATATCAATAATACACACTGGACCTGGCTGCCTGGCTCACGCTATATCTCAAGTGGTCAGATATAATTGGACTGTTTTTAGTAATATGTATTTAAGAAGATATGCTTACTGATTCGACGACCATTAATTATTAGTAAAAATAACTTGCCTAACCTCACTAAAGTATATCTTAGATACTAATCGATTTTTAAAAGTAGTTATATTTTATCACGTGCCTAACACAGCTACTGATTTTTAACTTTTTACAACAAAGGTATTTTGATCTACATGGCTTCACATTTCACTTAATAGTTAGAATTCAACTGTAAAGATAGGACTTAATTGTATTTTTGTAATTTGAGCAGCGGTCACCAAACTACGACTAAACTGCAGGCCTGTTCGGACACTAAAGATAATTTGTTTATATGGCCCTCGATTTTTTGAGCAATCATATTTTTTTACTAGAAATTCTAAGGTTTTATCTCAAATAATAAAAAATACTTAAAATGTAAAATTGTTAAATAAATTAATGCAATTCTTCAAACAGCTTAAGTATTTTAATTCTCATTTTAAACTAGAATTTATAGTTACCACGTATGTACGAATATGAAAATATACAATACCAGTGTAAATTTAGTAAAAGCATTTACTGAAGCAAAAATCTTTTACAAGACTTAATTTTATAATATAATAAAATATATTTTCTCTTTTTTTTTTCAAATTATAATAAACGTATGTACCTTATTTGAACATGTGTATTTTCATTTAAATTTGTTTACCCAACGATTAATTGTACGTTTTATTTTTAGAAATGTTTTTCAGACAATAATTAATTACCTAGACTGTTGAAATATCTCCAATAAACAACTGTCGATTCAATATGAAAAACATTTAACTGTCAAATAAATATTCTTTCTTTTTACCATATCCGTTTCGAAAGGAAGCATATGTATCTTCACAATTTGAAAATTGTTTTGTCAGTTGTACCAGTTATAATTATCAGTTATTAGCTCAACCAGTTTGGTCGCTATCGTAGTTTCAAACACGCATGAAAAAGCCTATGTAATTTTAGAGACCTAAGGGATTTGAATACTAGACCACTGCTCGTGAGTCGAATGCACTATCCACTTACTAAGAGAGCAACAATATAGCATATATCAAAATTTTCACAACCGTTTACAGTATACGAATAGTTTATATGTGTCAGTACTATATGTATGGAAACCAGAAATATGTGTACGTTCACGAATGTATTTTCTAAATTATTTCTATCAAATTAAAGCATATAAGTATATTTAATATATACTGTTTTAAATTCATCAACAGTAATCAGATAATGTAATAACATATCGTGCATAATATTTGCATTATCTGTCGAACACTTCACGTATCAGTGGCTCTAAATAAACATATCGTATTTATTGAACGTAAATACTTTCGTACGAGTATATGGGTTTGTATTTAGCAGGGCACCTTTCACGTATTGCAAAATTATGTGAAACGTGTACATTTGAAATGCCAACAAATATGGTCGTTATCGACTCCATTGGTGTATATTTTTAATCAAACACGTCGAGTGGACAGTTATAAATAGTGCACTGCATACAGTGCTAATAAATTTTCTACACATCGATCGATATTTATCAGTCGTAAACCCTGCTTTTTACACAGTGGAGATCCATGTGCTTCATTCTCGAGAAGTTAATATTCAAAAAATATGTACATACGTAATTTAACGTATTTTGACATAAAAACATAACAAATTTATTGAAATCATTACAATAATACGTGTAACAGCATTTTTCAAGTGATAGCTCGCCTAAAGAATTTTGAAGTGGAAACGGTAGTGATATTCTAATCTGTTTATTTTATTTATAGGGTCGTTTAGTGGAGGCGTTAGTCCATTGTTAAATGGAGGGATATAAAAAAACCCTAGCCTTAAAAAAA
>JAPMAE010001966.1:0-10276 GCA_036584705.1 Rhyacophila sp. 25_7 | reverse complement strand
TGCAGCGACGATGCTCAGGGTTACCGCTATTATAAGCAGACGTGTGGCTTTACACGAACAACTGCGTCCAGTTCTAGATCCTAGATAAAACGTGCAAATTTACGTTACAATTTCATGATACATTTGTATATTTTAATTGTGCCAATTTAAATTGGCATTTAATATTTATCAGTTTATGAATCACAATTACCGCTAGAGCGAAAATAACTAGACCATTCTTAATAAAAATAATCTTAATAAGCGTTTTATTAATTTCGTCCATCGTAAAAAAAACAATTTTGAAAATATAATGTTGAACGTATTAGATTACAAAAAAATATGTACCATTCATGTTCCAAAACTGAAAGCATGTACTCGTATTATAATACATTCAAGCCTTGCATCTTGACATACTTTACGCGTTTTATTAGTGATTTATTTCCTTGAATTCATAAGGTTAAACTTGGCTGCTAACGAAAAAAACATACTCCAACTACAGATCCTAAGCATGGACATGTAATGGTAGTTATTATATTTAAATGATGACACGGAAAACAGTATTCTTGTGCGTGTTATGATCTGGTGAACCTTTTGATCGTTAAAAGAAAGGAGATTATCACTAACTATAGTAATAGTATGAAGAAGTTAAAGATTTGTGATTTTCCTATTAATTATTAGACACATTATTAGGAGACACGTGTTAATTCACAATACACACCCTAACTATTTCTAATACAATTGTAAGTACTTTGTGAATAGAAAAAGTGCATTTTTTCATATTCATACTGGCCAGCTGCGTTTATTATTATACATTCAGCTGGCAAACATTCTTTAATGCAGACATCGCATATAACCCGGTTTGTGTTTTTAAGACCTACGAATAATATAAGTTTATATTATTCTTTGAATGTAAAACCGAAGGAATAAAATGTATTTATGTTGATTGCTGGTTTACTTGAAATCTTCGTTGTCATTATATTTTACGATATTTCTGACTGAAAAAAGTAGACCGGTGAGGGCTACTAAAATACATGTATTATTGTGGTTCTATGGTTCGTTTACAATGCAGTAGGGAAGGGAGTGCCGATGGTATGCAATGGAAATGACCTTCGTATATCACTCTTGTTAGTGGACGATTTCTGGACCCACCTTGTCAACTTGTTAATACTCTAAATTTTATTATTTCTAAATCTTAGCTTTTTTAGAGTCTAAAAGCACTAAGATGTTACAATACAACCTTAAAAACCGCTAAGTATGAATTCACCATACTAGTCGTGCATCACAATAAGCTGTAAGAAGAATAAAGATATTCAATTACTATTATTTGTATATATAATATTATATATTTCAATTTTGATCAACATTGTCAAGGAAGAAGTTCTAAATACTTGTAATGTTATCCAGTTGATTCAATTTATTCATTTTTATCATTAGGATACCTCAAATTAAGAATGGTTTATGAAATTTTCCATTGGATATTCAAATATTTATCAATGAATTATTTATCTATATATTCGCCGCTTGTATATGTATATATATACGGGGATACTAGACATATGAGAAGTTGAAATTCGAGTTGCAAATATAATATATTCGTATTTTTAGATGTTAGAATATGCAAAAGTAAAAAAATCAAAATGAATAATTGAATGATTTTTATAGATTTACACAATGTCACTGATAGTGCGTGTCAATATTAAAATTCCGTTTACATCTTAATATATCAAAATGTTTGTTTTATATGTCACACTTCTACATAAAATAATAATACCAGTGCGTTAAGTAACCATTTATATTTCAAATGGATGGTGTATATGTAAAATATTCGCGTATATCTACGTCTGCACTGTTTTCTTTTTGAATTTGCTCAATACTAGAAAAAGCTCCATAAAATCAGTATCTTGCCGCTGAGTGCCGATTCGACGTTATTGATCGTTGAATGAGTTGAAAAATAAACACTCTATCGCTAAGCAAACTCGCGAGTCCCATGCTTTACTTTCGCCGGGATGATTACTCGTTTTAATGTCAATAAATACCTGTCAAGTCGTCGGTGATACGTGCATTAACGTTTGTCTATTTTGGTTTAGAACCATCTTTTTACCATTCAGTGCCATAGAATTGATTAAAAATAATCTATATCTAGGCATTAATTAGAAAATATCAAGATAATAGATTTGGGGTTACCCATATACAATTCGCGGGTTGTTTTACGCTCAGCTCAAGAATTTAATAAGAGAAATGTCATATTAGTACATAAAGTGCATATATTTTTGTGTTAATATAATATCACTATTTTTTGTATAGATTTAAACCTTGTACCACCCGTAACGGGATATACACCATGGGCGTTTGTTCACCGCACGCCCGTGTCGGATAATGTACCCTCCGCGTTATTGCATTACCTTATTTAGATTGATGATACCAGTTATATATAATTTCACTGAAATTTTCGATATTTCGTGTTATTTCATTTCTTAGGCAGTGGGTGACTTGTTCAGTATTTGTCGCCGCGTTGTTGAATGTTTTCTAATATCAAATTAATTTATTTGTTATATAACCGATACCATTAACAGTACATACAATTAATTGTTTTTGCAAAATAATTATCTTTCGTAATTAATCAGCTATTATTTAATGTAATTCTCGTAAAATTAATTAAAAGCAATTAAGAAGTTAAACATAGTAATAAAAGCAATAAAGGAAAAATTTGGTCTGCAGCCCCATTTATCTTTTGCAGACCTTTTTGAAAGCATAGCTTTATATTACCATGTCTGAAACAACTGTCAACACGTTAAAACTGAAACGAAAGATTTCTGTGAAAGACAATAATAATTACGGATGGTCGATTCATCGAATAAAATCTGTTTTCTATTCTTAATATTTCTATAAATAATTTTATATTTATTGAGTTTGGACATGAACAAAGCAGATATCGCAATAAATTTATATGAATCCCACTATTTACTTAATAATTGTTTGGATATATGTAATAATATGTACTCACTAAAGAAAGCACACACTGAAGCCGTCTTTATGATTTTCAATTGCATATAATAATGTTAATGTTATCAAACACAGCTTTTCATATCTATCTTCACAAGTGTTTTAGGATAAAATGACAATATTGAAATATTTTATATTACTCTTTGCAAAAAAATGACATTTCATAGAACAAAATGTTGTTTAGTCCTTACCTTGGAAAGTATACTGATACGTACTTAAATATTGTTTCTATTCAGCGCATCTGATTAATTAGGTTAGCATATCTGGATTTGCTGTATTCAGTGCTTCAAATATCTTTTTTCGTTTTCAAGTTTGCTAAGTTACAGACTGAGATGATTCATTCGCTTGGATCAGTTCTCTAAAAGTGTAAAGTCGACCTCCGAAACTACCAAGAATTTGCGGACAGCGAGATTACTCTCCCGTGTACAAACAACTTCGGTAGGAAATTTTTCTCATTCAAATTTGGCGATACTAATTTCCAACTTACATTTCATAATAATTTTCACCTGTATCTATCGGTGTATTTCCATATAAATATGAATATCAGACTGTACTTATTTAAATTGAATTATTATAGTTTCGCTTATTATTAATAAGATATGTTAATTATATAATACATCGGTTTTGTAAATTTCATTCTTAAACAAAAACAAGTAAAGTAAAAGTAAGTTTCAGACCTGTTTGCAAATGTTGGTACATGTGAAATGTAATCTGACCTACACAATTGTGAGTCATCATATTAATTAATGTCATTTATGTACTTACTTGTTCAGAATCAGTGAGAATGAATCGATCCTCTGCAATAAATGCTATCGGTTGACGTTCCTCGGCCTGAAATATTTTTTAAAAGAATGTTGTATGCCAATAGTAACATTATTCAAAAATAAAATACACATTCAAATAGTAACAATTTATTGGCATTATTTTCAGAATGACAAAATTACAACATAAAATATAATCTACCTTATAAATAAACATATTTCTACACATAAACCCTAACTAATTTTAGAGTAAAACGAGATGTTATACAGTATGACGTATGAGCTAAAACAATGTGAAATAGAAACCATGATCCCACAATAATCCACAAAGTCCAGCCGTGAGGTATAAGTTCCCTAATCTACCTAGCACCCACCACTGACCCGCCAGTACATACGGTCGTGCACAAATACGAGCGATTGTGCGCGGCCGCGAGTACTGACACCGCACATTAAACCCTAACAATCAGCAAGAAGTGCCTATCTGAATCCTACACTACCACCCGTGCAAGTTCGGTCACGATCTCCTTCGTGGCTTTACGGCGTTCACTGTCGGCGGAATCGTTCTTTTTCGTATCGCTTTATTTATGATAGCCGTTGCTTAGTCATCAAGTTTACCATGCGAATCTTGTTTGACTGAATCATTATATGTGCTATCGTTGCGTTTGATTTCGTTTATTTGATATCTGACATCTTCTAACACGCTTTTAATGTGTGCGCATCTCACCCCTCGTCTTTCTAGTTGCTCATTTTGGCTGTGCAAAAAAATAACACAATCATAAAAATAATATTAACAATAAATAACCAAAACAAGAGGTAAAAAGAGATATATTATATGAGATTAAAAATATAATGAAAGAAATATAAATAAGAAAATAAATTTATATTTGATGTCGACCGAATGATCATAAAGAATTCTGTTAATCAAATATAATTAATAAATAAATTGCCTAAAGACACTCTCTCGCACGTGTCGGTATATCTTCGTTATATCTGTGAATATAAATAAATAATCTAAGTTTACCAGAAACGAGTCATTCTATTTTGGATGAAAACATGTAAAGAATTATTTCTATAATTGTTCAAAAGCAATAAAATAAAAATAGAAAGAATTCTTCAACATATCAACCTGTCAAGGGTATAGACGCACATGTGCGTTTGCTCAAAATTTGCTTTGAAAAAGTATAGACTGTATGTACGTTAAGTACCAAGTAATAAACTGCTCGTATATATTATTTATACATAAAAGAAATATTACACAACAATAGTATTGCATACATATAATAAAATTCAAACTTAAAGCTAGATTAATGAAGAAACTTTCACCAATTAAATGCACCATAATTAAATAAACTCACTTCTGGAAACGTTAAAATTATATTCACATAGTTTCTTTGTTATTTAACTGAGTTGTTGATAAAAAAAAATGATTTATACAGTGACGGATGTTTTCCCAATAACGTTCAGATAATACATATTATAATACATTTTCAATAGCAGAACTTGGATGATTCAAATATGAAACATATGCTATGTTAATTAGTCACTGAAATTCAGAAAAAGATATTTGTTAATTTAATAAAATACTTATAAATATAATAAATACTTTTAAGTTAAGTACATTTAAATATGAAGACACACAATTACGCTTTACCTCGAATAAAAAGTTTTGTAATATAAGCATTACTGTACAAGTTATGGTGAGTTGAGGATAATTCACTTTTAGAACCTTCACAAATCCTTTCGCTTCAGTTGGGCGTCTGAGTTTTACCGGATGAATAATTTCCCGCTCTACAGCCTACTTCCATCTTTATATTGCGTTTACTAGGTATATGATGGAAATTATTGAGGAGGCGATGTCGCCGACGCCGTCCGCTTCCTACGACGCCTTCGATCAAATCTAATTTACCAGACGAAACATTATTGCCTCTTTCATATTTTGAAATCACGTGTATAACGTGTTACCTTTTCTAAATATATTTTCTTCAATTTTCAGGTGAACAAAACCGTACACTTCTCAAACTATATTCAGTGGAGAACCTTGCTAAGAGACAGACCGCAGGTTTGGGAGCAGTTAGCCAGAGAGAAATATTTTTTTACAAAATCGCAACACATTTATCATTTGTTAGTTATGATATGCGCCGCGTTATCCGCCCAAATAGGGGTGTGTAATTTTTCTCTTCGTGCTTAACAGCAGCAATCCCGCCCATTTTTTTGCAATGGAGTTGTCAATGATTCACTTCGATTTGCATACGTGTATTATTACTATCCCACATCATGGTTACATTAAATATTTTAATTTAGATGATTGGAAATATCAATTGTTATTTCTTGTAAATCAAATATAATCTTGATGACAAATTATATCAAGCTTTATCGAGGATTATTATTTCCCGTATAGTTAATTCTTCATATTCATTTAATAATATATTAGAAAACATAAACCATACTTAAATAAATATTATATAATAAGATAAATAATCAAATATAAATCATTGTCTTAAAATATCATAAAACATACATAAAACAGAAGTAATAAAATTTGGTCGAATATAAAAAAATAGGTATACGAGTTAATCAATATTTTTTAGATTGGTCATGGATATCTCAATATTCTACAGTTTAATTCGCCTCTTTACAGCGTTTATGAATCATCTCGAAAAATAAAGATATTCAAAATCCGTATTAATTATTTGAATTGGATATTGTCGTCCATTTAAAATTATAAAGCCTAGTAAATATTTTGAATTACGTAGAATGGAATTTAATTTGTTGAATGACTCCTACCTAAAGTGTATTTTGTGCAATAGTCATATTGATTGTAGTGCACGTATCAGCGACGCAAGAAAGTGAATCATGCATGCCATTTGATGGAAGGCATTCTATACAATGAATATATGGCACAGATGCAGATAATTTGTTGGAAGATCGTTCTTTGAATACTCGGTAGGTGTTAAGAGAAGTTGTCTTTGATGTAGCCAAACCAGAGTTGGAAACAGTTTCCCAAGTTTCTGTGTAATTGCCTACATAACTTCCCAAGAACATACCGCTAACTGTAAAATGCACGTACGTGTAACGTACACTTGATAATCTGCTTCAAACTTAATTTTAATTGAGAGTTTAGCATCTCAATATAACAACTTTTTAATTATATGCTCACATTCCCGTCTACGAACTCATACTTAATGATCGTTTACATATTGTATAAATAATATTGTTTAATAATAATATCTTTCTTAAGGAGTTGTATATGTATTGATTAATAGATAACTATTTTTTTTATCAAATTTAATAAATTTCCTAGTGTTATGTGTGTTTTTTGATTATCAAAATATGTAGTTACGTAAAAAATCGCTTAAAACATTTTTAATTTAGTTTTTTTTAACCTTTTTATGTTATATTTTTCGCATATGAAACAAAGTATTAACCATTTTCAACTGAAGTTTTAATGTTATTATGAAATTATGTTATCATTTTGCAATTAATTTATTCCTTAATTATTATTAAAACTCAAGAAAATATTACTTAACCATTGCTGTGTATATTGCCAGGCCCCGAATTGTTAAACATGATTAATGTAGCTTGATACTCTTTGACAATCGGGCAGAAAAATATTTTAAATGCCCTTTATTCTCGTTGAAAAATGGTGCGGTTAAGAAATACAGCAATTTATATTATATATATTTTTTTGCTTTTTTAATATCGCGTTTTCGTCAGGTTTTGTACTGATAAATTTGTTGGTGTGTATTTAATATGATATTTTAGAGTTGGAAAAATGTTTTCGTTAATTTTAAAGCTTATCCATGATCATTTGCGTATGATAATACATATTTTTCTATATAAGTTAATACGAATGATATAGCACGTGAATAAATGCCGAAATCAGATTGTACTTTAATATTGTTTTATTATATTGACGAACAGAATGATGGCAATATTTTTTCATCAATTACAGACCTAGTCTGATTATCCATTTAAGATATAGCAATATGAATAATTAATAGAACTTATATAATATAATAGTTCTACACATCATTTATCAATTTATATTTAATAAATAAATAATACTTATATATACTAGCAGAGCCTTTACGTTAAAGTATTATATATTGAACATAACGGGATAATAAATATACATTGCATTAGAAGGTAAATAACATTTGCCTCGTAAAACTCAGGATTAGAGTGTATGTATTCCCAAATGTGGTTGGTATCGGAATAATTTTCAAATCTCATTATTTGCATGACTAACGGATATCAAATTTCTTTTTTGATTCTAGATGTTTTTAATCTTTTTATAGAAATATAAAAACAAAATTTCATAGTCATAATTATCAATCGCGGTGTTTGATGGTGTTATAATTATTTTCTTGTTCGTTAAAAATCTAGTGTAAGATCGCGGTGAGTTTTTTCTTATGAAATCTTGTCACCATTAATTAATTAACATAGAAAAACGGCATTTGAAAAATGAATATTGTTTAAACAAATATGATTCACTTTTATTGGCATGCTCCCTAAATAAACATTTAACATTCTTAATTTTTAAGAAGAATGACAATTTTCTTCAATCGATACTACGCTTAAATGATAAATGTGAAATATCGCACGATGTGTAAGATCATCATAAAAGAATTTATATGTACACTAGCAGACACTCTGGATTCATTGCACATGTTTTTCTCAAATAAATAGCAATGTTGAATTATAATCAATCCTCACCCGGAAGAAGTAAGCTATTGAAAATTATGGTAATAAAAACGTGAAACGAAAAGAATGCCCTGTCAGCCTTAAAACTGTCAGATGCCAAGACTTTTTTATGGTGCGCGAGCTTAACATAAAAGCTTTTTTTAATTCCATAATATGTAAGCGTTGCCATTTACTTCCACTTTGAATCCTTTTTTAATGGATTTGGTATTCAAATGATAGTAATAGACTGAGCTCAACTGTCAGGACAGTATAAAGCAGTCGAATAAAACATTCCGCCTGAGGATTTTTTAATTACCCTTTAACGAGAGATGAGGGAGAGGGTTAGCTATTTTCCCTCTTTATGCCACTCGCCCTGAGAGACGTATCTTCTCGTTTGAAGCCAGGAAAACCGGAAAATATTATTTTCTCACCAATTTTTTTTCTATTTACAACCTGGAAGCTTTCCATTCGATAACACCTGTATTTTTTTTTCCAGATTATTGAAAAATATTCCCCGACAATTCATGTCTAAAACGGAATTTATGTTGAAATTTAATACGAAACATATTTTATGAACTTAGTCAAATTCATTGTTTTTACATTTTTTTGTATTTAAAAAATATATTTTATGGAAGTAATTTATCTGTAATTTTCAGTATTTATAATAAAGTAAGTTGATAAATCTATACTAAAATGTAAAAATGAACAGTTTTTCAATTGAAATAATTTTCACGCATAATTTATGCATACATTGCATATATATTACAAAATTCGTACAATAATGTCCAATAGGGACTACAGTTGTTAATAATGATGATTTTTAAAATATTCTTGTGACACCTGATTTATTTTGTATTTGATATATTGAGCAAGTGACGGGTTTTTGGCGATGAAACAATATTTTATGCATATTTACCGTTTATATTCGTTGGGCGAACTGATGGGGGTGATTCCCTATAATATATTTTTTGGAAGTCCGGGAAAATGTGATGACTTTGCTTTCAAAAGAAAGTGTTGTTCGCAGTTTTTACTCAAATGGTTTTCCGTCCCTTAATATCCATTCGGGTGTCATAAATTTCATCGAAACACATCAATATTTTACTCTTTGTAATGAGATTTAATATTTTACTCTTTGTAATGAGATTTATGATTAAACCACATAACTTTGTTCTGTATATTGAAAATAAAAATATTATACATTGGGGACGGTGCAATTTAATTCACAAACAAAATGTATTCAGTATCGCTCGGTTATACATTAAATACATTTTACTAGTTAATTTTGACTTGTTTTGGAAATTGAAATGTTTTATTTCTCAATTTAATATAGTTAAACAGGTGTACAATTATTGAAGCCAAATTTGTACTATATTGCCATTGTTAGTCAATTATTGTTTTTCATTCAGTAAAACTATTTGAGTGGCACTATTTTGAATTCCACTGCTCTTTACGTCCACCCCCTTTCAACAAAGTTTTCCTTTCTGCCGAGCAAAGCGAACTACGCCTTTGTGCTCATTATACGAACGCCTCTGCCCCGGGTCGGCTCTGTTTTGCGTATAAAGTTGTTTTATAACTCATCTTTTTGGAACAGTCTTTGACAAAGTGGGCTTCCGTTGGTGGTTTCACCATCCTCTCACTGTTCGTTTACCTTAGGACAACATTACTAGTGTATATTATTTTAAACAGTATCTTCAATGTAAACGATATGCCATAGTTAAATCCACATTACATTGACTTTCAATTATATCGCTTTCTTAAGTATTTGTAAAAAATTATGAGAACTAAAAGGGTAGTGTAATTGAGGCGGTTAATGCCAAAGTGGGCTATCCCCTTTCTGAAATATTTGAAAA
>JAPMAE010001964.1:3966-18278 GCA_036584705.1 Rhyacophila sp. 25_7 | reverse complement strand
TTTCAAATGTTTATTCATTTGTATTGTAGTCAGGACACGAACCCAAAACGGTTGACCTGATAATTAACAATTATTACTCGAAAAAAAAATTCAAAAGCAATCTTCAGATTGTGTAGATCCATATGCTTCGTTTCGGAGCGGTTATGGTTTAAAAAATTAAAAGACAATTGGGATCAATCAAATTTTGCTTCCCGGTCGACCGGTTGGGAACCGTTGATTTACAGGATGTATTTGGCAGAGTGCCTAAGTAGGAGGATGCAAGAAGACTGGCCAGCGATAGAGATTCGTGAAGGCAACATTTGGTGTCTGTTAACTTTAGTTAAGGAGCGCGATATGGCTTAAGAAAAATTTTATAGACAGAAAAAGTTGAAAAGTTTCACAACCAATCCCTAATGCTATCATACGTTTCAAAATATGTAACAATATGTATTATCCCCAAACAATATTTTTAAATGACCAGTAGGTAGTCATATAGAAGTAAATAATCAATCAAAATAAACAGCTCACGAACTTGAAGTGGCCAAAAAAACTAATAAGCATGTTTGAGCCAGGTTCACTATCACTCAAACTGAAAGGCGATATAATATTCTGTTTGGAATTCAACGCGTGATTGACTACCATAATATGTGCAGACATACACGTAATCATAATACAAATTGATAAGTATGAAGTGAAACGATCCAAAAAGACGAAACTATAACTAAATATGTAATTAGTCTGTTTTAATTATATTATGACGAATGAGTCTTGTCGATATTAATTGACATATATGCAGAAGTGTGCTTATTTTTCGTTCATTTGTCGTTCATTTGCTCTTGCAATAACTTCATACGATATACCGTGTTTCCCCGAAAATAAGACCTGCTCTGAAAATAAGCCCTACCATGATTTTCATTGATGGTTCTAATATAAGCTTTACCCTGTAAATAAGACCTAATAAAAATGTACATACTAGCGTTGTATGACTCTGACTATGCGATTGCATTCGCTATCAGAGCGGTTGCGTCTGGCGCAGCTATATTTAGCTTCGAATACATGTATTGATTTGTATATTTTTTTGTTTTGACATATTTTTTTTATACACTGCATTTAATTTTATAATTTACTTTGTTATTATATGTGTATTATATACTATCAACATACTAAAATTTCACAGGTTTTCATATGGTTGAATTACAATTTGACTCGGAAAACATATATAAAGACAATTTGCACGATCCATATCCTCCGTGTCATAATAAAATAAATATTAGAATAAAAATATACTTGGAAGTCTTAAATTAATCAGAGGTTTTAAACGTATGTGAGTAAATTAAACTATTGACAGATTATGTAGAGATTCTCAATACATATGTCAACTCTGTAGCGAAATTCTTTTGAAAGTTGATCCCAGCGATTACGGTTAGTTGCTTTCAAAAAATTGAAAGTGGTATTTCGAGTAACTCGATCGATATAATATATTAGTTTAAACAAAACAAGGATTACAGTTTACAGCTACCAATAACAAAATAATTATTATCGATTAGCCAGCGGTATGGAAATTCAAATTATTCTGAATGTTCAGTGCTCCAAGGTGAGTTGGAATAAATTATGTTGATTAGTAATTATATTATTGTTTTTTTTTTATTGAAACACTCATCAAGTACGATACTCTTAAGTATTTTCTCTCGGAAAGAAAGAGTTATTTTTTTCACTTTCTATATTGCGGTCGCACCTGTTGCCTGATCCTAAGCAACGTTCCCCGTAATTTTTTAATTGTGTGTGCGCCCCATCAATTTATATGTACAAAAAAAGATACGAGTGCGCAAATATGCATTTTCATGCATAGATAAAATTAAGTAGTCAACATAATGTACCACGAAATCATAAATTACATAAATCATTAAGTTTTTATTCGAAATATGTCACATAATACGAGTAAGTATATAGTATTTTCAAGTTCCGCACACATCTCAAAGATAGGAATCTGACAGATAAAATAAAATACATAATTGCACAAAACAAAAATACGGTTACAAGTTCTCTTCTTTGAGATGTGTACGAAATATAGAAACATGTGTGCGGACAATTTTTAGCAGGTGTGCGGCCGCACACGCGCACACCTGCTAAAAATTGTAACGTTGGTCCTAAGTGTGAAATAATCTTGTATACAACCTTTACTAAGTTCTTTACTGGCAGACAAAGCAGCTACTTCTTACAAGAAGATCGAAATTTCTCTTCATAATTAATTATAATCGAATATAACTTTTTATTATTGACAAATAAATTGTACCTAAAATATGTTTTTTTAAATAATACTATTTGTAGATATTTGGAGAATGTAACAATGAGAAAACAATTTTTAATTATAATATAAATAGTTAAGCAAACTATTCCAAGGATATTAAAGTCAAAACTTATATTAAACATATTTTTATTATTATTGATATTGAATAAGTAACGTTTGTTTTCAGTATTTCATTGAACTTCGCATACAAGTATCAATATAAAAGTTGGCGGTTCGGGTGACATACTCTCGTAGTTGGCAATATATACGGGATTTTTTTTGCATATTTCATCAAACTAGATCGTGTATCAAGTTGGTCGCATTGATAATTATTACTTCTAAAAATTTGTCGCGGCAATTTTCACATTGTGAAGATCCAAGGAATATAATTTATAAAAGGTGTTTCATATAAATGGAATAGATTTTAATATATTTTGATGTAACAATGAGAGAAAAAAATACGCAGATTATAGTTATAAATTATTGTAAATAAAATATTTTGCATCGTTACAAGGTCGCGTATGTCTAAAATATAAATATTATATATTAATAATAATTAATTTCTATAAACCTGTAATATTGAAATAAAAATACATTTTTATATTTATTTTCATAAAATTCATTTAAAAAAAACTATAACCGATTTTGTTCGTTACGACATTTTCAAATTGATGTCAGTTAAAAATCTCGTAAAAACAAAAATTTTCTTAATTTATTAAATACGTTTTGTGAAAATAAATATAAATATTGTCCATTTATTTTAATTTTTTTTTTTTTATTAAATGTGTTTACTAATGTAGTAATTTGTCACCCTCGTAAGTAAATTGATTGGGCATCAGATTCACGACCCAGAGGATCTATAATTCGAATCCCGTAGATCGTAAAAATTACACATTCTTTTTTCCATGCGCGTTTCAAACCAAGACATGGACCAAATTGGTTAGGCTAATAACTAAGAATTATCTCGTAAAAATCTATTAAAGCAATTTTTACATTGTGGAGATCCATATGCTTCATTTCTGAATGGATATTAGCGTAGTGTTATGAAACATATTTCTGTTCTACATTAATACTGAACAAGAATAATATTTAGTAATATTTGCATCTGTATTAAATGACAATAATTTCTTTACGACATACTCGTATGTTGCAAATATGAAATTAAATTTCGTTATTGTAATAATTGAACTATTTGTATGCAATAAAAATATAAATACGGTGCTTCTAAAAGCAATTACAGGATAAAATAGGCTATTTTTGGCAACATTCGAGATGTGTTGCTATGAACAATATTTTAACAACTGATTTAATTGATTCATGCCTACATTTAACCTTTTCTGTGTCAGATCATTCTGTGTATCACAACAGGGCAAGTGTCAATTTTTAATCAAAAATAGACCTCAATAATATTTCTTTCAAAAATATATTGAATGTTTCTTTATCAAATGTGTTTTAATGAAAACATTATAGTCATATCTCTACGTTTCCATATTTAAAATCACGCAAAATATTCAATTTTGTCTAGCAAACTAAAATTTTATGTTGTGCGAATTAACTCGTTTCTGGCACTTAATCGGTTAAAAGAGTGCCTCAGAAATCGTTTAATCTATTAAAAAATATTTTAACAATTAATATATTTTTCATATTAGTTATTTACAAAAGAGTTTGAAAAAAGTTGGTACCGTGCAGAAATACTTTTTTTTGTTTATCAAAATCTTCATTAATTGAGAAATAATGGAAATTTTGAACTCTGTATATATTTTAAAACTTGATTGAGATCAGATTTTGTATATTCATAATGAAATTTACTATTTCGTATTATTTCTTGACTTAAATCACAGAAAGATGTCAAAAATAGTGTACTATTTAAAATAAATTAGAATTAATATTGTTTGTGTGTGTTATATTATAAATTATTGATTTTAGTTAACGTTCACTACATAATAAATGCGATACTGTGAAGATTTTATTCGGCCCAAAAGTGGTAACTGTAGCCATACATACATATTGAGTCATTAGTTAATTTAATTCATGTTTCGGTTTCTAAGAGTGTTTTAGAAATGTATATTGATCGATTAGACAGGTCAGTAAATATTCATTTCGTGACGCGTTCCTGTCACGGCATTAAATGGTCTATTTTTTCTGTAACACTCGCGACTAAGATAGAGCCATCTGACAAACGCATGAATTATTTATTTACGTCAATATTATGCAGTAATGGTCTGTACGCATCTTTTATAAAATAAACAATGTTATCTGTGAAATATATAATATAATTTCATTCTACAATACTTTGTCGCTTTACACATTTTCCTACACGAATAACTATACCATAATATTACGAGTACTTCATTGATATAATGGTTATAAAAAAACAAATATGGTTTGAAAAATTACGCAAAACTTAAAGAAAAAGGGTATGTTGTGTTATATTCATATTGATTATTCAAATAATAAATAATGCGATTTAGTGATACAGTTTTCTACTTTTAATAACTTATTTTCATAGATAATTCAAACACTACTTTGGTAGGAACGAGTACATTAAAAAGATAAAAGCTCAGAAATAGCTTTAAACTTACCGTATTCTAATTTACCGTTGAAGAAGCTATAACTTTTAATGAGTCATTTAGTTAAGTGGTCTGCTGTATAGATGTTAAATAAAAGTATATATTTCTGGTTTTTTCACTGTTAAACAAAAATTTTCTGTAATTTAATTGATGAATAAAAACATTTCGTGTTTTAATAAATATGTAAGTTAATTTTCACGCAAAGTAAACCAAACTAATTGATATTTTACGTATATTTTTTGAATTCGCACGTGTTTCGTCTTGAGATAAATTACAAACGTACATAAAGAATACGTACCACAATTAACTGCATCACGATGTGGGAAATCGAAAGGGAAATGTACACTCAACAGCACAAGAACTTAGTGATGACACTCGATGGTACAGGCTGTCTTATATAGCTGGCATATTGGGGGGAAGTGTGAAATGGCGGGGCATTTTTGAACTAGAGGGACAGTTGAACAGCGTCCACCGGGCGCGTGATGGCTCCTTCCCACATTACGATTCACTTGGCGCGCCGCAATAAAAATATGTGTAATATTATTAATCGTGCGACGGAAAAGGCGCTGGGCTGCGCGCGCGTGAAGGGCGCCAGGCGCACGCACCCCCGCGACGCTACGGCCACCCGAGCGTCGAAGCGATTTCCCATGCAAACGAACTGCGAAATGGTGCAGTTTGTAAAGCGTGAGGCTATCCCCGAGAGTAGCAGTGGTGTGCGAAAAATTTATTTTGTATTTTGACATCTTAAAGTTTCATTTAATATTTAACTTATTAAAATATTGTGAGCGTATTAGATTGATGCAACATAGCCTCGCACTTATAATTGATTTATATGTATATTGTATGTTTATGAATCAATTACATTTATAAATATTAACACAGTTTCTATACATATTTAATATGTTTTAAAAATTCATGTTTTCGGTTCAACCGGTCTGTTAACCTTTTGTCTGTTAACATTTTGAATTGAAGATACAAAAAAACTCATTTGATAATATTCTAACAGATGGTCGTCGGTCTTGAATTTTTTAAAATATATTCGTGGAAATATATCTATACCTGGAAGATAAAATTCACTATGTAAATTTTTGGTAAAATTGAGATATCAGCATAGTGTTGTATAACTTGCAACACTCTTTCCTTGATATACTTCAAGTGATATACACAGTTATGTTGTAGATAGGGTTATAACGAGGTCATTTTTCCTGATGCAAATGCAGATGCGAAAGTTCAGAGTTTAGCCTCCGCGAAAGTAGAGGCGGAGGTGAAAAATAATTATCAAAATATTAATAAATGAGTATTTTATTAAAAATATCTTCTTGTCAGAAATGATTTTTACTAACTATTGAGTATAAATTAACATTATTTAAAAGAAAATATGGAATATATATAAAAACACTGTAATACATGATTTAAATTCCTGAAATTTCAGTAATTAGATTTAAATGTATACTATTAAACGAAAACATTTGCAAATTGCAAGACCAAACATTAAAAGTTGCAATTGCAATCGAATTCAAACCTTCGTTATACCTCCGCTTCAAAACGTGCTGGGACGGAAGCAGGTGCAGAAGTACGATTTTATGCGGAAGTTCCGTGCTTGTGGATGCAAAGGCGGAGCTCCGTTTTAACGGTAGTTGTAACCCTATTAGAAATAAATATAATGCAAGGAATATTACGCTATGTTGTATATTATTAGAAGGAAGCAACACCAAAACATGTTTAAACAGCCATACTGTAAAAGTGACATTTTCGAAAGTGTAGTTTTTATCCCGGGTACCGATATATTGTATCAATTATTATCATACTAATTAATAAATGTAATAGCAATGCATTTATTCGACTATATCTGTTAAAAAATGGAGCGTATGGATCTTCACAACATGAACATTGCAATGCCCGTTTTTTTACAAATAACAGTTGTTAATTATTAGCCTAACAAGTTAGTTTCATGTCCTGGTTTCAAATTCATTAGCCAAAAAACCTGTGAAATTTTCATCGACTGGAAGGTTTGAAATTTTTTTCTTCTTCTTCAACCATGTCCTTGATAAGTTGCTATCGTTCGCGGTCTTCTCACCCCCACCCCTCCCTCCATGTAATGCCGGCTTTCCGTAATTCTGATGAATATACTATGTGGATAATATGGAACTGCCTCCTGGGACGTCGGAATCTGGTTGATTTGAAAAAGAGACATGCCCGGTTGAAATACGATTCAGATATTCTTAGCACATGTGCACGCCAAGTCCAATATATCTTTACTTTGGATTTAAAGATGGGCTGCATGGTCCGTTTCCATATCAAATCATTTTGCGTATAATCGTAATTCATTGAATAGGCTACTATATATTTTAATCGTACTTTTTGTTGAGAGGTTTCTTGTCCTTGTTCCATAATGTAATTTTTATTTTTAATCCGTTTTCACTTTTTTTTCAAATATAATACTATACGAGTATATACCAAATAAGATGTTTTAAGTAGGCAATAGTAAACAATGTACAAGATTCTCAAACGTTGATTATGACAATCAATTATCAATTTATAAATACTGAAAATGTAATGATCTTAAGCTTGACGCATCCTTAAATAAAATACAATACTTTAAACCAACGATCACCAAACTACGGCTCGCGGGTCGGATCCGGTCCTCGAAATATTTTCATCCGGCTCCTACATTTGTTTAGAAATGCAATTTAAATTGATATTGTTATTATATTTCAATAAGAATATTTTTCGTCCAAATCCCCATGTTTTAAAACATTTCAATCAGACCCGTTTCTTAAAAAGTTTGGTTACCCCTGCTTTAAATCATTATATGCGCGTCACTGGAAAGTATGGGAACCCAAGATGGGCAAGTTAATATGCGTTACCTAATCAGTTGCATAACGTGTTTACAATAGGACAGTTACTGTTAATCAATTGGCACACTTATTGCAAGAATACAGGAGGGAAATCGCATAATTAAGTCATGGACTGTAAAACGAAGAAGCACAATGGATTTTTTTTAATGAAATCTCATTCGGAAATAGATGAAAATAATTAAGGTGCTATAAAAAGTTTTGTTACGCGGGACAGTCGTCTAGCGTGTGCTTTTTATTTTGAATTATGAAATAGGTAATCCTTATGTATGTTACATAAACTACGTTCTTTACAACAATTTTAATTTCATATTATATAAATAGCATATTATTAGTTTTCAACAATTCGATATATGAGGCGTGTATTTCCAAAGTGAACTTATTCCACTTCAACAAATTTGTGGCAAATACAAAAAAACAGACATAATCTCACAACCCGGTAAACTGTGAATTTTTAAACAAAAATAAAACCTAAATATTTCTTTTTTAAATAAATTGAATGTTTCCGACTTTATTTTAATGACCAAATTATATTCATATATCTGCATTTTTATATTTAAAATCATCAAAAATAACCAAATTTGTCTAGTAAACTATTGTGTTTTAAGTTGTGCGATTTAACTCGCTTGTGTCACTTAATCGTTTAATCTAAAAAGTTACGTAACTTTTGAGAGGCGGGAGGGGAGTCAATCTGAATGTCTACATGGTTTTATATGAAGGGGGGAGGGTAAAAAAATAAGAAAAAACGTTACGTGGTGGACAACCCCTAACTAATACAATTAAATACAAATAACCATATACAAGTATATTATGAAGAGGCAAAAAATTGTATGTAGACAATCTGAACTTAACCTGTCTAGGAGTTTGGATGCGCATATATGTCCATTCAAAATTCGCTTTGGCAAAGTATAGACGACATCAAGCATCAAACAATAAAATACTATATATACGAGTATTATTTATGCATCAAATAAATATTATACAACAATAGTATTGCATACATTTAATACAATTCAAAATTCAGAGCTAGATTAATGAAGAAACCTTCATACAATTGTGCAACCATAATTAAAAAACTCACTCCTGGAGAGGTTAATTCGATTTCATAAACTGATAAAACCTGTATTTTTTTTTTGCAATGAAGTCATCATTGCTTATTTTCTAAAACAACTGAGTCGTCGTCAAAATTTACATATGTTTTTTTAATAAAATTGTTTAGTTTTAATTTTACCAATCGGATATTAATTACATTTTTGTATCAATTTTTTTGAATAATATATATATATATATATAGACCTCCGACTCCAATCAGAATCAATGCGCTGGAATACAATTTCTTTAATTGCTAAATGAGTGTTTATCTTAATACTGTGTCGTCCTCGTGGGTGAGTGGATAGCGCATCTTACTTATATCCTCCGAATACATAATATTATATATAGTGACAAAACGAAGATATTATTCAGCATAAGGTATTGGTAAAAGTATATAGTTCTTACTAGGAAGTTGTTCCTACTTTTCATTTAGTCTATTGGTTTCATCTAATAGTCGCGGTAATTATCGGCGAGAGGAAAATGATGGTTTCAACATATATCATAAATGGCTAAACAGTTGTCTACAGAAAGGCAATAAAACTTTGTCACCCTCGTAGGTGAGTAAATAGCGTATCAAACTTATGAGCATTGGGTCGCAGGTTCGAATCCCATAGCTGACAAATATTGAACAGGTTCTTTCATAGGCACTAGAAATTAGGACATTGACCATTTTGGTTGACCTAATAACTGACGGTGATCTTTTAAAAAACCATCAAAAGAATTTTCACATTGTGAAGATCCATATACTCTGTTTCGGAGTGGATACGATTTTTTTTTTTACTTAGTGTACGAATAAACTTACAAATTATCTAAAACTTACCTACTTCGAAATGTTTTTTTAAACTTTAGCTAATAGTTCAAATAAAATATATTATTATTTAAAAAAAAAATAGAAAAACACACTCATTCTTATATGTATATTTGATGATAAATATATAAAGAGAATCATAAAAAGAATACTATCTGATATTCTTGAATAATAATTTTATACAGCGTTCACTCCGTTAATAATTATAAAATAAGAATCATGACCTATAAAAAAGAAAGCAGATATATTCTGTGGAATCTTGATTTTTGAATAATTCTTGTATCAACTTCGGTTTCATGTCAAGTCGAATAAATCCTTCGACGTTCATTCATAATCTGCCGACAGAAATTTAGGGCCCGTTTCTCTGACCGTTGTGGTCAGAGGTGGGCTGATAAGGCCTCGAAGAAGCTCGCACAAGCCCCTTATTAATTTAACTAACGCAAGCGAGCACTTTGTTTTATAAAAAAAATATTGTCGGATCAAATTGATATTGTACCTTACTTCGATTTTATTTAAGAATCATAACAATTCGTTACTCTTTGAGGGTCCTTGAAAATTACATTTATTTTGGATACATTGTAAAAGAGACCTCGCAGTTTTTTTTTTGTAACAACCTGACAATAAAAACGACGATGTTTGATATATATTGCTTCCAAGTGTTCTCATATTTTTATTGCAGAGATTGTATAAAAAATGTTCTTCGTACTTCACGCATATATAGTCTCTTCGCGCATAATATGTATTACGTTAACCCATAATTTACTACATACTCGTAGATTTCCAGTTTCAATTTAATGTTTTTTTCATTTTCTGTAGCAACATGTGTTTTATATTATATTTCGTACAGTTGTATATTGGTGATAAACGAGTTTCTCATACCCATTTCCCGGAACAATTTACATCAATAGCGCTAAAATTAAGCAATTTCTGTATTAATATATTAACAGTTCTGACTGTGGTCTCTTTGGTGAAGTAATATCTTATTACTAATTATGACATATAGCCTCCCTTAGGTTCGAGGAGGCCCGGTATAACATTTGTCGCAGGGCTTGCTCTTTATCTATAGATTACAACGTAAGCGTAGAACTTTTATTTTGGAATATTTGTATATACAAGTATACATTGAATGATCAATTAATTTTACTGTATAAACAGTAAAATAAAAGTAGACATCATAAGCCTTATTTTGGTTATTGTTATTAATTAAACCTCGCTATAATACAGCTACAAAAATCTGAGAATAACGATTTTTTGTGAAACTTTCATACGAATCGAACGAAACAAAAACCGTATGTAAATACTGATTTTATCGAAGTAATCATTTCAGTATAACGTACATAGCAAGTAGGGTTGTAACGGTCGAAAAAATATATTTAGAATTTAATATTTTATTAAAAATATCAACATGAAAGACTTCTCTTAGTTAGAAATAATTCTATCTAACCATTGATCTATATAAACACTGTAGTACAGAATATAAATTCTCGGAATTCGTATTCCGTTTGGACTTACACTTGTAAATTGCAAGTCTAAATATTGAAAGTTAGAATCCCAATCCTATCCAAACCTCCGTTATACTTCTGCTTCGAAACTTGCGTAGGAGCATGGGGAGAACACTAGAAGCAAGTAGCTTGTCTTGATTTTTTTAAATATTTTCAAACAATTGTATAACACGGGGAGTCACTTTCGTGCATCTTTCTATATTGAATTCAATAAAATTTCAATGTTATTCAATATTTTATAATGTACACTTATAAAATGAACCCCTGATATATAAAATAAAATATACTTAATAACAACAAAAATATGCGAAGGTTAATTTCTCATGTGATATTCTATCACAAAAAACTGTGCAATACGCATAATATACCATAATTTTGACATTTTATTGTTGAAAATATAATGGTTTGCTTATAATATAAATAGAATTTCTTCGCCGTCTTACATAAAAAGGCCATAACGACAACCTTAAAAGGTGAGATAGTGCTTTTTGCAAATTTAAATGAGACAGTTTATTTCTCAATGTCGGTGATAAAGGAATTATTAATACCGATTTATATATTTAAAAAAAACTATACCACAAATTTTCATATTATTACACGCATCTGCATTTACTTAAACTATTTTGTTATGCAAACTTTAATATGCAAAATGGTGTTGTAGAAAAAATGATAGTTGAGTTATAAAAAAACACATTTTTATAAGCTGATAAAATTAAAGGAAATTCACGATTTTTATATAACATTCTACACTATTAAAACCTTTTTCAAGTTAATTTTTCTCTTAAAACAATACTGTTTTTTTATTGCTAACTGCTTAGAAAAAAATATTGACATAATTAAACACTTTGTTATCAGTTAATAAACCGTCTCTCCTCTTATATCCTTGGTGCAAAGTTATTATATAGAAATAATAACACGATTTTTTCACAATATTTTCACACTGTTATTATTTTAATACAGAACAATAAAAAAATATTTTCATAAATAATTACACTGTTATTTCAATGTAATAGAGTTCTACAAACATTCAACAGAATACAAGACTAAATGAATATATTAAAAGATTTTAACAAAAATGCCTAGTGATATTAATATATTATAGAATATGAGGAGTATACGAATCATATACTATCATTATAGAAATATCTTGCAATATAAAATCTCACATCAGATTGTTATATTTTATCAACTGGCGCATACGTATATAGAATTGTGTGATAGCTTTTGTTATTTGTCACGTCTTATTAGGGTGCATTGGTTTTTTTTTGTTTTGTTTTTACTTTTATCAATTCCCCATTTTCGTAAATGTATGTTCAGAGCAATTATTTTTTCAATTATTATTTAGAAACTATTTTCTTTCTACTGTCAACTCTTAATGGAAACCATTATATACATATAATAAAACAGTTTTATAATTTTTTTCATAAATATACTATATATTAAAAAGTTTCAAGACTAGTTTCGTCTGCTATACTCGTATCTATTGAAAATGTTGTAACAGAGCAGTTTAGATTATATTTTTTTAAATACGATTGTGGGAAATCCACAAAAACGTGTTATTTTTTCAATATAAACTATGTTAAACTATTTATTAGCTTAAAAAAGAATTTTTAAATTGATGGAAAACAGAAATATTATGGTAAGAGTAATAAAATGCAAATTAATAAACATACGTTGAATTATATTCATGTATATCCTATATGAATGAATGAACGAATATTGGAATATTTTTGGATGGATCAACTATCTACTGGGCTAACGTAGGGTCAATCGTATTTACGAGTATGTACTATTTTTCAAATACCTATTTACATAATCAAACACTAATGCAATATCAAATATATTCAATAACTCTGACTGAGAATGAATTTAATCTTAAATTGAGACTTATCGTATTATTCATTTGATTAAGATTGCAGAACAGTTTGCCTAAAATTAAAAAAAACAAGCATTCTCATTATTTTGTACATATTTCTAAATTGAACAAATTAGAATATAATTCTTACATGGTTTTCTAATAAAATTACATTTTATAAATACATATTTTTAATCAACATAAATGATTTAACGATTATTTTTGACACTAAAAAATTTTTGAGCACTGATTTGGTATTTTTTCCTGATAATAATCATAAAAAATAACAAGCCATGATTTAATCATTTAACAAAGTATTAAATAAACAGAATTTATATAACGAGCACATTGCCATTCATGCAAAGAAAAAAAAAACAAAAAAAGCCATCTAAAATTTTTATATTTATATACAATACATTAATTAAAGTTGGTCGTTTCTTCTTCAATTATAGCCATTGTTCGTCACGGGCGTGTAGTGATGGAACGAACGGTCTGTCTCATCTTCTAATGTTATATAATACGATGTTTATAATTTTTCAATTAATATTAATAATTTTACACTGGTTTCAACACTAGGCATTTGAAACAAAATTACACTTTAGTCAAATAGTTGCCATGTAAAAAAATACTAATGTTCCCAGTGGCGTAATATTTATTTTGGAATTTTCAATTACAATATCTGGTCCAAACTGAGCATATGGATCTTTACACGGTAACCCTTGACAGATTTTTTACTAGTAATAATTGTTAATCATTTACTCAACCATTTTCGTATGAAATGCACATGAAAGAACGCTGCGCATTTTTTTGCCGCCAACAAGGGGGCTCCGGTTGTCACTCGCATGCGCCATACACTCACCAACGAGGGTGACAATAATCTAATGAATACCCTCTTTAAAAAGTGTGTATATTATATTTTTAATCTGTAGAAGGCATTATTGTATTACATTGCAACGATGTACATAATAATATTTACAAACATGTCTAATTAATATTACCTAGGGGAAACTAAAATAAATGGTATGTTCTTTAAATATCCGGCATTCTTTGTTATAACTTGGTTATTTAGTCTGCGTTGCATTACCAAACTGATTAAGAAACTGAAGTAAAGTCTGACAGTGAAAATTAATATCCATACTATCATCTTTCAAATCTAGATGTACAACTGTAAGCCAGCGGCGCACGTTCTGCGCGTTTGAAAAAAACAAATGCACACACGTTATCAGCATTTAACATATTTTTTGTAATTTGTTGCATCGACTGTTATAACTACTAATATGAAAACTCTAGTTGTTCAGGTGACAGTGGATTAATTTTTTATACGTGTATACTGATAACAACCTACGTTTTACATTATTTTAAAA
>JAPMAE010001962.1:1805-13541 GCA_036584705.1 Rhyacophila sp. 25_7 | reverse complement strand
TTTACTTTGTTCTTTTCTTTGCGCAAAATAAATATTTTAGGCTTTTTCTATTTCTAATATAATAATTTTCTGTGCTTAATAACAATAATATATTTATTGACATTATTGTATTGATTTTGTATTCTCAATATTTTGTCAGCTTTCATATCTATAAATATTTTTAAAAACTTATTTAAAAAATGACATTTATTTGTTCTCTATACTGGCTGTATTTTCATTTTTTAATTGTAATTACTGATTAATATATAGTACTTGCTATAAGCTAGTTTTCATTTATTTATATTGTAGTTTAAGCGCACAAACTCAGTCTTGATTATTGTTTTATGATTTTATTACCTTAAATTACTACAATAACATAGAATGAATACATAATTAAAACATTTCTTTTTAAATTATAAGACAATGTACTCGTTTTATTTATTGGTCATTCTCCATGGGATATAAGCCGTTTAAAAAATTATTGAAAATATGACTTTCTCACTTTAATTTATGTTTTAAACACTCACCGTATTACGTAAACTCAAAATAATTTAAAAAAACAGACAACTTAAATAATAATTATTTGTTACTGATATTTTGACATTTTAATTATTCTATATAGAGTTTGTTTTCAACGTAAAAAAAGACTTGTCAAAATATAAAAATAAATATAATATTCACATTTTTTAAATATTTATAACATTAAGATGATGCAGAGAAGATGTAGTGTATGTCGATTATAAAATTAGATATAAGATAAAATAATTCAAGAAAGCGTTTAGGGGGGCCGTCGTTAGGTGGTAAAAAATACCTGATAAGTGACGCCCGGTTCAATAAAATAATGTGAAAAAAAGTATTTACAACATGGGACCTCTCACCATCGAAGGGAGAGCATAAATTTGAAGGAGGTAATCGCTGATTTATGTGCATATAAGAACAGGCCGCGCTAATGTCCCTCCTGGCGGGGTGTCCGCACGACATAACAACCATCAGGCAATTCGTTACCTTGCCAGGCATCTGTCATGTCCTTATGAACTCCTGTTATGAACAACGCGGACTGTTCTATAAAATTCACATTCTTGTATATGATCGCCTGGTATAATCGGAAGCTAACTAACTAATTGGTGATCAGTTGAAGAAGTTCTTTTACATGGAAACAATCGCAGTTAGTGTTATGTACGCCTGATACTTTTACTTAATGAGTAAATTCAAGAGAAATTTTTCAAAAACAAAACAAATAAATAAATAATAGCTATTACGACGTTATAAAAAATATATATCTCTAAAACTTTCACAATCACCTGATACTTGTTTAAATGTTTCTATTTACAACTTTATAAAACAGATTTAATGAAAAATAAATAATACAAATTATTTATGAATTTTCAATTGTAAAACTTAACCTTAAAACAAAATAGATTTTTTTTCTCAAGTTGTTTTTACTTTTACATTATTTTACAAAAAAAATGTTTTGTGTAAAGAAAATTTATACAAGATTTTTTATTACTAAAAATGCTACATTTTTAAAAAAAATTGGTGTATATTGTGGAGCATAAATGTTATATTTTCCACAATAATATACCTATAGTCTCATATTATATATATATATTTAGAAGTGATAGCATACTTAAAATTAAAAAAATCCTGCATAATTAATTGCTTTTTATTAGTGTACAACCACTTTTTCGTATATATTAAGACTTTATTTTATATATATAAACATTATATATAATATGTCAAAGTGATTTCCAAATATTTTTTAATTTTATGGAGAAAATTTCAATTGATATAATATTTAATGTACAGTTAACAGACAATATGTCTTTCTTTCAAATCTTTTCTCGCGTCACTTGAAAACTTTCAAAATAAGATTTTTTCAACTCAATATTTTTTATTAATACAGCAAAAAATATTATCTTAATAAATACGCATTACGCAGATATCGGTAAGTAAAATGTAATTATTTACAAACCAGTCGACGCGTATCAACTTGGAAGATTGAAGATGACAAATTTTATCAATTATCCACCAGATCGTGACCACTTGTCGGTGGTCCAGCAAATTGAAAACGCGCGTGCTTCCTTCCTATCTGTCGAGAATTTCTCTACTTCTGTTAATCCTAGATGGATAATAACGATTAGATCAGCCAAAGTCAATTATATCGTTCGTATTATAAAGTGATAACATCTTGCAAACCAGATTTTTTTTGAAACGAGATTTAATCCAAATAAATATGTACTCGTATGTTAATTATCCCCAGTAGACTTTTGTTAAACTTTCAAATTCCGTTGATGATTTTTGTGAAAACCCATTAATTATTTTAGTAAATGTTTTTAAAATTCGCATATATAATATTTGAAATGAAAGAAGAATTTATATATACTGTATTTTTTATTTAAATATAATTTATTTATCTAGCTATATAATACCACGTCCAATAAGTTACCAACTATTGATATATACGAATTATCATTTTGTTGCAACATAACCAAGATGTCGAATTATTTTAAAATATCGAAAAATTCTATTTATAATCAATTAAATTTATTATTATAAAGCAAAATGCGAAAATTTTATTAAGCTTTCTTTTCAGGTAGATTTTAAGGTATTAAATAGAGAAATGTCTCTGTATGATAAAAATCGGTGATTTAAAAAAAATGCCTTTATCAAAACCGACAATTGCATGATCAAGACCTGCACGAAGATGGTACTACTTTAATATAGTAAATCATGGAACGCAGTAAAGTCTCAAAATAAGTTTATAGTTAGCGTCATGAAGCGATGTCTTTGGCAAATATTAAGGGTGTTTTGGTATGACTATATGCAAAACAAAGTAAAAAAACATACCCCGTAGTCTTTCATCACATAAAAAATTGAAAGTCTCCATATTCTATATGACGTAATATCTCAATTAAATTTAGACACATTGATTCATTTTATTACTATTTATTTGAGTCACTGGATATTAAAAAATGAACGTTTCGCGGATATTAAATGTATGATTATTTTGTGTTTTTTTTTAATGTACGAAGTAAGCTCTTTAAATTTTCAATAATAGATTGCTACAACGCAATGAAAATTCATAGTCATTTTATCCAACACAATAAAATTTTACGGCCGTATCAGAATTATAATTTATAATATGGTCGACGTAATTTAAAACAATTTTAATTTGAGACGGAAGGTAGAAATCAGATTTCTAACACTATCATTACAATCTGTATTTTTTTCTACCCAACATGCAATTAATAATCTTCACGATGACCTGATATTATATGCTTTTTATTTCAAATTAGAAAATACAAGTATCAGGACGTCATAATAACGGCACGATAGATTTCAGGCGTAGGCGTGGCCAGTGAAATTCACACGAGATCAAACTAACAAAGCACTCAATAAAAAACTTGCTATAACGGATTAACGGATATGATTGATTGCATCTATTACGCCGCCTATCGAAGATGATTCTTTGATACATATTTTCACACAGATACAACATAGACGAGCGTATTAATGATATCGAATAAAACATTACTATTTTAAGACGTACGATTAATTAAATCGGACTATTTAATAAATTGACTATTAAGTCTACGCGGGAGAAAATACAAAGGGTATTTTCAATTCAATAAAACACAGTAAGTTACAAAGCATCGCAACTGCGCGGTACTTAACCCTTTCACCGTTAATAATTATTCTCAAAACAATAAATATTTTACTGCTGAGACATCGTATTATAAATGATTTTGTCATAAACAAGGTGATTCTTGTCTGCACTTATTCTTGAATCAATACATGTATCTAAGAAGATAAATGGGAAAGGAATGGAACACCTGTATTATTAGAGAGTTGTTAAATATTTAACTATCGTGTGCTATTGAATATTATGAGAAATACTTGGCAATTTTAATAATATGATACAGGAGTGACAAATTTAGCAGAAACTTTTAGTGTTAAAAAACTATTTTTGCACAAATGAAAATACGTGTAACAAATATAGCATGAGTCAAACAGTGAGCACAGAATTAGAAGATATAGAAAAAATAAATATTTTTAAGAAACTTATATTAAGAAATATTATTTTTTCCGTAGATACGAGTAGAAAGCGACAATTCAGAACTGTTTGCGTTTTGAATTATCACCTTTCCACGTAAAAATATAACAATTTCATCAAATAAGTGTTAAATGCACCCAAACTCTAGTTCCCTTATATTCAAGGCTTAAATAAAACTACAGGTTATTATTGTCATTTTGGTAGAAGTATTTTAAGATTCGAGTTGGCCACTAATTATTAGTTGGACAAAGAATTTTACAACATCTTGTCTTTCCAAAATACTTTTAAATTTTAGTTTTAGTCGAAACTTTCATCAAGCTCAGACGAAACATAGTTTTTATGTATGTTAAATGATCCGGAATTGAGTCACTCACACGTATTTATTGAATTCATAAGATTTCAACTAGGTATTCAAGATTAGGTTTAAATCAGGAATCGCAATGTGTTTATCAGAAATATTTAGTATTTTTTAAATATATATATATATATTTAGTTACCTCTTAAACATCCAATGAAATTACCAAAACAGGTCTTTTAAACATTTCATACATGTATTTCATTGTTTTGAAATCGACATATTGAAGTACCCACCACTGATCTGAGAATACTCACAACCGAGATTGTGCACGGTCGCCAGCATGATCCTTCACGAAAGCAATGTTTTTTTTATGTCCCACATTTGATTTTGCCTGCCCGTAGCGAAGTCGTACGAGACGGTATCATCATGCACATGTATGCTGAGAAGGAATTTATAATAGAAAAAATCTGAGATATTTAACCGAGTAAGTGCCAGAAACGACTTAACTCACACAACTTAAAACGTAGTTTGCTACACAAATTTGAAAATTTCTTTAATTATAAAAACGTGATACTTATAACTAAGTCATGAAAATGAAATACTCAATATAAATATTAATTATTATAAAGTTCTATTTTTGCTTAAAAATTCACATTTGCCGGCTTATGGCATTATTATTGGCACAGGAAAGGTTAAAAAAAATTAATTAACGTATAAAATAATTGAGTGATTGATAAATACTCGCAGATACAAATCTCAAATAAATTAAACGCCAATAATATTTGTAGATACATAAATAATAATAAATGTAATTATTTTAATGATACAGGACATGTTTGTGAAGGGTTATACGTCTGATTGATTAAATAAATTATCATTTTGTACCATTTGTGCATTATACTATTATGCTTCCACAGACTCAATGTAACAGGCGGTCAGGAAATCTCAGGAGATATCTGCAACCCACTGCGACGAACAAATTGTCTGCGTGTGCAATTCTGATCCAGTTGGCATATCATTTTTCGAATCGCATATTGAATCAACTCGAGTGAAACTTGTCAAATTCTTTAAAATTGTTTTTTTTATCACGCAAGTGTATTAACAAATTACTATTGCGATTAATTATGCGAAATATGTATATGAACACAAAATGTTTATTTTATTGTACTTTATATGAATAAAAGTTAATCAAAACATATTATGGTTTATTTCGAGATTTATATATTTCTATATATAGCAGAGAATTTAATCACATAACTCCCTTGTGCGGCTATTTTAAAACAATGTTGGATCGATCGGAAGGAATTTCAAAGCATATTTCACATCCCGTGGATTTTTAGTCATAAATGTATGTGAGAATAGCTTGTCATCATGTAATAGCTTGTAAACAATATTATTGCTTAGTTTGGAATGCATTTACGGCCCGAAAGTTATTTAAAAAATATTTTTATTGAATAATAAATATTTCGAAACAATAGAATTATATAAATAACTATGTTTTGTATTTTTTGTATATACAATTATATAAACATTCGCATAGCACATAAATATAAAAGTACACAAAATTATGCCACTATTGTTTTTATTGTTACAGTACTTATATATTAAGATCAACTACACTCTAAACATACTCGTACACTTTTTTAAAAACTATATCTGCTACGAGATGGTGTATATGGATTTTCGCAATGTAAATATTCTATTGACAGATTTTTACGAGTAGTAATTGTTAGTTAGCTCAACCAATTTGACAAATGTCCTGGTCTCAAACGCACATGAAAAAATCAATGCAAATTTTGCGTTGAGCGCAACCGAACGGATGCGATATTCATTCACTTATAAAATTGACTATTTATCACCCCTTTTGCAACTCTCGCGATGTTATAAGCCTATTTTTTACAAACGAGAACAAGAAAAGGAGTGCCTACTGAAGTCCTTTATAATATCTTTTAAATGTTTTAAATTCACTGCACTTATAAACGTAACCCGCGTTCAAATTATTAACTTTAATAAGGATAACTTATTCGAGAAACTTTTAAAGAAAAAAAAGATTTTAATTTAGTAGAGAATATTATTTTATTTTTGAGTGGATATTTTTCGACTTTCTTCGGACTCATCGGTTCAACACTAAACACTCAAGTATCATGGTATTTAGAATTTAATATTTGTATGTTTTATTTAAAAAAAAAAAATACAAAATAATTTTAGAATTTACGAAAAACAGTGTCCCCTTAAAAATAAGTAACAAATTAGCATGTAGCACAATATTTTGTACCTTTTTCAATTTATTACAAAACGTATTACTTTCGACGTTAAATTAACAATTAATGTTTGCATAATCATTGTGAAAGCTATGCTATCATGTAAATCAAACTTAATCTAAACAATACACAAATTATCTTTAACAAAACATCATTTTATTAACCAGTGATCTTCAAACATTAGATTAAATTATGTGAAAAAAATATTTTAGATATTGCCTCGATACTTAAATATTGCATATATAATCTTTATTGTTGACATTTTATTAAAAAAAAAAACAGTATTTTCATTTATTTCTGTATTTAAATGAGGGTTTTGTTGAATTTCGTGTTTATATCGACTTTGTTTAAGCAAAAAGGTTTAACGCTCAGTTTTTTGAAAAATACTTTTATTTGAGAATCACAATGTACACAACTAAACACACGTTCTATCCAAGAAACTTTAGCAAAAAATCCCAAATTAATATCGAAATTCAGTTTTAAATTTTAAGAAAAGAATGATTTTATAAGTTTGTGTGGAAAGGAAAAGGGATTAACGCTCAATTTAAAAAAAAAATTATAACGTTTTTTAATTATCAGATGAAGAAAATAAAACACCAATATATTGGCCATCATGCACTTTAAGTTTGTGTTAATGTGATTTTGACTAAAAATCGTTAAAACAAGTTTTTTATGACTCCTATAAAATTTGTTCTGTGAGGTTTAATACCTTTTGCCTAAAAATGGTCAATATATACGAGTACAACGGTTTAAAATATTTTCTTTTTGAATAATTTTTAAAAAAACTATTTACTTTCATAATCTAGCAAAATTAAGTATAGTTTTATAGTTTGAGCAAAAATCAAAAGTATGCATAAATAAACAACATTTTTCTGCACTTTAAGTTACGGAAAAGTTTTGGAAACATTTCTCGTTTCGATGTACTCACGTGTATACGTGTTATGGAGAAGCAGTGATCGAGTAATAAAGAAACCGCGAACATCTAATGGTCTCAGGTTCGAATGCAGACTTTGATAGATCGACCCACTGATGGATTGATCGATGGTGCACGGATCATACATTGGCATGCTGACAAGAGCAGTGGCTTACAAAATAATTATTTAAAACAAATATATAACGAAAAAGTATATTTTTGTTTGGTTTCAAGGTATGATGATGTTATAATGACGTGCATAAAAACCAAAAATGCAGTGGAACTATATTTTAGTTAATAGTTTATAACGGTCATTTTAAGACAAAGAACTATTTTATAAATTTTATAACAAAAATCCTTTTATCGAAGGATTTTTCAATACTGAAAAACTGGATATCTTATTGAGGAGAAGAAATGTCACTACTCTGGAAAACGATTGCGCTCATTTGTCTAAATTTTGTATCTTTATTTAATAAGCTTATTTAAACGTATAAGCCACCAGATTCACGATATAACAAAGTTATGAATTAAAAACGTGAAATTAATATCTTTGAAATTTATTTATATATTTTATTAAACTAGTCTAACTTAAAATTTGAAACACAAGTATTTAGTGTGAAATATCTTCAAATGGATGACAGCTTAAGTTGTGTTGCGTGCTTCTCGCGTTATGAGATTGCAACAACTTTGAAAATTACACCCGGTTGATGAGATATTAAATACAGTATAATCCCAATAATTCACAGTATCATGAGACCTCAGGTTAGTTACGAATTATGCGGATTTTCTAAATAACGGGATTATGAGTAATCAGGGTGGCAGATTTATTAAAAAAATGTTAAATAAAAAGGCGTGAATCGTCCCTGCTAGTAATTAATTAAGTAATAAAAAAATCTAAAACAAACCGAATCAATTCACAGAAGTTATTGTGTCGGAGAAAGAAAGAGTCCGTCATTCTATATAAATAAATGGATTTTTTTACATGGAAATTAAAAATTATAAAAAGTTTAGCGTTACTTTGAGAAGAAAAATCATTACGAATAAACGAAGGGACCAAAATGTATCTTTTTTTTACCAATTACCGCAATTCTTCTAAGAAACCGGCAGTTTGTTTCGAATAAACGGAAATTGCAAATTAACTACATAGATTGTACTGTACTTATAAACAAAGTTGTCACAACGTAATGAATATGAATTTACTTTACAATAAAAGGCAAACGATGAATCAGAAGCACATATAAAACAACTCACGTTTTTTGCGTCCGTTTCTACAATTTACAGATAAAATACTGTAACTTACCTGAAACAAAAAGAAAAGTGTTTTAATAACAATTTACAAAAAAGACAGTATTAAAAATAAATAGGGACGACACTGCACATATTTCATTTTTTAAATCGATACAGCTCTTACAACATTCAATTAGATTTTTTCATTCTGTTATCATATCATAAAAATAATAAATTTAATATGAACGCTTTGTTCAATTAATATAAAACTATGTATTACGTTAATAATGGAGTTAACTTACGAGTGGCCCTTGTACTGAGCACTTACTGACAAAAACTTATATAAGGGCTTATGAGCTGAGAGTCTTGGTAAAGTTTGCGTTTGGTACACCAAATGCATCATTTTATATTTTATAAAATAATGGGAAATCTATGCAATTACGTGGATATACTTTACAAACAGCAAGCGTATTAAATGGTTTTTTTCTTTAACATTAAAAATTACTTATGAATTTATGATAAATAATAAAGAATTTATGGTTGCATCTAAAAAACCAACGAACTTAATATTATGATTCACCTTATGAAACTACAAGATGCAGCAGAACCAATTAAATGGTTGGAAGTGGTCAATGATTGGGTGGTGGTGGGAGATGTAGGTACGCTCGGTTTCCCTCTGTGTTATCAGTGACTTCATTTTACTAGATAGTTTGAACCGGAGCCATGCGTGCGTATTTTGAAAACAATCGATTTGTAATTGTGATGCATGAATTTTTCGGCGATTGTGCAATAATCCGTGCAACAATGCCATTCTTAATGCATATACATGATTTGAGAATTTGTGATTTCTTTCTTTGGTGATATCTCAAAGAAAATTTATTTGAGCGTTGCCCTCACACCCTACAGTATAAAGGAGCGGATTATTGAAAGGTTAACGTCATACCTTACAATATGTGTGAATGACCTGTACATAACTTCAAGGATCGTCTCCAACAAAGTGTTGCTGCTAACGGCCGCCATCTTGAGGCATTATTTTCCAATCTTAATTTAGAAAATTATTTTTTTTCAATCTTTATATACCCCTATTACTTTTATATAACTCCTCAAAAGTATTTAATTAGTTTTACTTCACCTATATAAAACTGCATACTACAATATAAGGTACTTGTTTTTTGAGACTAGAAACTATTTAATGTACACGTGAATACTATCAGTGTACGAAATTTGCATTAACATTGTACGATGGATTTCACAAAATACGGTCGGCAACATTCAAATAATTATATTTAAATTCTCTCTTACTGGCTTTTTTAGTTTTTAAAATATCTCACATTACAATACATAAATAGACCGATTTGTTTAAAATATAAGTTCTTTTTGATATTTTTACGATCGATATAACTAGGAAGCTTAAAAAAGTTGCTTAAGAAATAAATCAGCTCATTTATAAAATAATATTCATACTAAATACATTTAATGAATATAGAATGCCTTGTATAAATATGATTAATTTACAAGATATATGAGTCCATCTGACTATAACTATATTATTAATGTCTACAACTTCTTATTTTTTAGAACGACACAGCTTAAGCAATGAAGTTTAATGTTCTGGAATTGTTTTATGCCACGTGTTTTAGGACGCAGTGTCTCACGGTTAACATGTGGCAGAACAGTTCTTTTTAAACGATCGTGTATTACATATCGACCGTGTTTATGTAAAAGGTAGTAACCCTTAAAAAGAAAATTTAACAGGAGATACAAAAACGTGTTTTCACGATTTTTAGTACAAGTCACATTAATACAATCTTGAAATGTATGATGACCAATAAATTAGTGTGTCATTTTCCTGATTTGATATTTAAGAATGTTATAAAAGAAAAATCATGAAAATTGAAGTTTAATGCTTTTTTCTTTTCCATACAAACTTAGTAGATCGTTCTTTTTTCAAAATCTAAAGCTAAATTTCGATAATAATTCGCTATTTTTGGCTTAATTCCTTTTCAGAGAACATGTCGATACAATATGGATAAGCACGATCATCTTCATGTGCTTTCTTTACACATTTAAACGTCTAATGTAAAATTGTAAAGAAATCTATTAGGCCTATTACTTTCAAATTTATTTCAAACATTATTTCGCAAAAGGCAAGAACTACTCATTTAGGTTTATGTCCAACTGTATAACCATCCCCTATACTTTATGTATTTTTTAAGTTTTATTCATACAATCGTTTATAATGAGCTTTTTTGCATTCTTGTTCACGTTACTCAACGATCTCTATACGGGTGCCTTACAGGTAAGCACATTAGTATTAAAATGACTTCAAACTATTCAGATTCATAATTTTGAATACAAGAAAAATAATATAACTTTACTATTAAAAGGCGAGAGACAATTAATATTTTTACTTTATTGAAAGTCTATATTGTTGAAATAATAACGACGTTTTCATTTGTTACGATAACAGTTTAAAATATTATAATCTACTATGTGTACATCTATTTTGTGAAAAAAAACATATAAAAATTTTCTATTATTTCAACTACAATACGCTATAATATTTATCATGCTTAAAGTTATATATATCGTAGATTTAACTTCTCTATGAGAGTTTTTTTTAATTACGATTGTACTTTTGGATGAAAGTTTTTTCATTGATCTAGCTTTAAATTTTCAGTTCTATTAAATGTATGCAATACTATTGTTGTATAATGTTTATTGAATGCATACATAGTAAATACGAGTATTTAATTACTTGGTGCTTGATATATATACTTCTTCAAAGCAGACGTATATACACGCCCATGCTTCTGGACAGGTTAATATTACTAAAATTAAAAAAAAACACTTAGAAACCACTTAATTTAATAATTTTACTTAGAAATTACAAGTAAAATATTTAAGTATGTGAGATATATTTTTTTTCCTGGTATTTATGGATGAACATGCCTTTGTTTTGAATAGGACATACATTTATTTCTTGGATTATTTATTCACTACG
>JAPMAE010001960.1:0-11597 GCA_036584705.1 Rhyacophila sp. 25_7 | reverse complement strand
ATATTTTACTATAAATAGTTATAATTATCACTTTACAGTATCATTTGATGACTTATTCAATTAAACACAATCTTACGTATCTTAATTTATCTTTCCCTGTATATTGTACAATAAACAAATATTTTTTTAGATATCTAATAAACAAATTAAATAAAAAAAATATATTTTTACTAAATGATTGATAATATAACAATGTTTTTATTTCGTTACTATTTTGAATATTTTTAAAAAATCACAGATAATGAAATTATTATAAAGAGTACTTCTTTGAATGATTATATCTAATTCAAAATATTTTATATCACAACTATTCAACGAGTATTATGATAATTTACATTAAAGTATTGGCTGACTTAAAACATTAAATATAAGCTCTATATAATGAGTATTATAAAAAACCACCAAATAATAAAACTTACGTAATTTACCACAATAGAAAACAAAAAGAAATTCTTGGCTGGTCTTAAGAAATATTTTCAACGTTCAGACGATAACCGGCAATCGTTTCTTTGTTTTGCCATCAGATTTCTGAGTTTCGACTGTAATTTTTGAATCAAAAATGTTTCCTTTTTTGCTAACCCTACCGTCTTCTATGTATTTATCAGTCTTTTGCTATAACTCAAAATCTTTGACCGAGCTTTCAGTTAGGCTCGACGGTACAGTAGGACCGTTGCTAACCCCCCCTGGAACCGGCGAATTAGCTAATAAAATGTTTATAGAAGTGTTATTAATTACAGTTTGGGGGTTACCTATATTTTTATTCGTCGTTTGTTCACATTGACTGCTAGCGTTGTTCAATGTATTGGGTCGGACCTCGTAGTTGAAATTTTTTTCGTCATCAAAGGTGACATTTTTATTTTGGCTGACATCGTCTTTCGCCGGTGAATCTTTTGGAACCACTGCAGATGCCAGATTGGTAACTGCTAGAGCTGATTTATTCACAGCTGTTGGCTTTACTGAACACAATATACTAGCTCCATTATTATTTAGTTTTACTATCACTGACTGAGTAGAAGGTAGATCCGATGAGTTTTTCCTATGATTTTTAGTTATTGCTAGAATATCGTGGCTTACTGAGATGGGCAGTGACGTCAGTGAAGGAACACTCTTGGCTTTTACTGAGCGATTGTTGAGCATGCCATCAGTTTGCTTCCAACTTGACCTTTTTCTTCAGCTCCATATCTAAGAACGTAAAAGTATTAAAATTAGTTCAACACGTAAAGTAAATATAACTTTTCAAATGAATTGAAACTTAATGACTGAATTATTGAAAATTTTTAAAAAAGTGTGGTTTTTCATAAAAGTTATAGAATGATATAATAGATCAGTGGTGAAAAGCATTTTTCTGTAGCAAGCCATAACCGAAGTTTCAAAAATTTGCATGAGTCACAGCACACATCTAAAAAACTGATTATAATATGTGAAAAACGCATAAATAAAATATTAACAAATGAAACGTTTTAGAAGTTAAATATGTAAATGTATTTTTCATTAGCACAGGGTTAAAACTAAGAAAATGTATTTCAAGAAAGCAAAACTTGCTGTTAAAAAAATATATTATTTATATTCTTGATGTACTTATATAATTTGACCCTTTACCGGCAGACTACAGTAAGGTGTAATTTGACGATTTTCGTTTTTTTTATTGAATTCGTTAAAAATAGATATCTGCACTGTCCGCACCGTATCAATTTTTCATCAACCCGTATCTTAAGTTTCAAAATAATATACAAATGATTTTAATTTTTAATTTATTTTTTAAAATAACCTCTAAACTTTAGATAAACACCTCCTTCTATAACATGACATTTTTACGCCTACAATCATCTGCCAGGAATGGGTTGAAACAATAGATTGTATAAAAATATTTAAGTGCATACGATCTGCGGGCCAAGGGTTACTAATAATTGTGCACGATAATAAATTATTTTTTTTTTCGTAGAATGAATGTTACTATATTTAATCTACCAAGTATAAAATACAAGTTTAAGATACCAATAGTTAGCTACAACAATCATAATATCTATATTTGAAATTTTGATAATGTTTATTCGTTCATGAAATAGATTAATTCATTTCGTAGACTTTAAATATAATAAATAACAAAAATTGATTTATTTAAAAAAATAAGCAATGAAAAATTTCAGAAAAATATTAGTTATCCTTAAAGTTAGAAACAAAATATACTGTATTCATGTTTTTTTTTTGGTTATTTATTTTATATATCTTTTTTTGATGGTCATACTTTACTTGACATAATACAAAGTAATGTAGTTTAAGTGTTGTAGTGAAAGTCTAAATATTGCTTAAAACTTTAAAATGTTTGGTCAAAAAAATATTATATTCAAATAAAATAAAATATATATTTATTGTAGAAAAGATGGACATTGTCATGCTGAGGGTACTATATATTGATCCACACCAAGAGGATAATGGAAAAATGTTAGCATAACGTATCTTGATACTTAAGTGTGAACTTACTTGCATAGGTTTGCTTACAAAATTTTAGTATACTTGAATATAATCTATTACATCATGGGTACAAGATTTCTGAGCAAAATGCTAAGAGAACATAACGTGTTTTGGCAAGTTATCCGCCAGGAATATAATAAATTATACTACTAAACATATATCACATTATTATAAAATAGGTTTTTTATTTTGCTGTGGTTGTTTTGAGTAAAAGTAAAAGCGAAGCTAAAAATTATACTTTCTCAAAAAAGCCAAGTCAGACAAGTAGAGCTTTTAAATTTATACTGTCCGTTTTGTAACCCGTACCGCATTAACTACGGTTTTATTGAGGTGGAACTGACATTCCCTCAGATATGCTTTTACAATGTACGTGCACGTGTATGTAATGCTGATTTCGTATACTTGATAGAATCAGCGATCCGAAAACAAAAAATGCTAAGAAGGTCAGAAATGAACATAAGAGTTGTGTTTCTAAATCTGTAATATAAAATATACTACATTCATAACATTACTCTTAATAGTTTTTTTATACAATTTTAACTATATTTCAAATATTTGTATTTTGTTAAGTAATTTGAAAAAGAAAATAAAAGAAAGAATTTGTGTCGATGGATATTATTTTACGAGAAAAATAAACATTTAAAATTAATGAAATAGTTTAATACCAGTTTTGAATAAAAATTCAATGTCAAGAATGAATATTGATACTCATTTTTCTAATTGATATATTAGTGCATTTTTAGATTTATATGCATTTTAGTAAATCTTGGATATCTAATGATTTTTTCTCATTTTTTCGATGGTATTTTTTTTAAATATTGAAAAAATATATAAATGTCATTGGGGAGTAAAATTACCAATATACTCGTAGATATTTTCATTTTTATCAAAACCTTATGTTATTAAAAAACATTTTTTTTTCGTCAATTATTCAATAAAAAGTATTTTATTAGTATTATATGTAACTTTTATTCATTTAAAAAAGGGAAATGAATTTAACCTGAAAAGAAAAAAACAATTTACTAAAAAAATATGTACAATTTTCACAAGCTTTTTTCAGGTTTTCTAGGGGTTTAACACCCACTTCTCATGAAATTATGTAAATATCAAATAAATTTTAATTTAAAAATTGCCACCAGATTTCTTTTCTTGATAGGTCAGTGTAACGTATTTGACTAGCAAGCCGAGGATTATGGGTTTGAATCCAGTAGTTGGTTACAAAATTAATTCAAATTTATTCTTTTGTGTTTATGGCCTAATGGGCAATAAGAAAAAGCCATCACTCATAAAAAATAATACTCTAAAGATACCATAATCTTGGATTGTATTTGAATTATATAAATGAAAATATCTATGAATACTGCTAACAATTAAATATTTCAATATAAATCTGAAACGGATAGTAAAAATATCGCTCCTTAACGAGAATGTAAAATTTTTGAATTATAAATTGTTTTGCAAAAAAACGGTATTTAATGTAAATTAATCTGTTGTTATATATATATTTGATATATATATAAATGGCTAGTTGTATTGTGAGGCGTTTATAAACCGTTTCCAACGTCGCAAATATAGATGAGGTGTGAATTTGTAGAGGTTTTTACTGTCAAAAAAATGTAAAGTTATTTCGGGTTACTAGCTAAAGTGTAACGCGACAGATTTACGCAGTCAAGAATATCACGATCCGGCTATTTTTCATACAAACGTGACCAGTTTTGCCGCACTGAAAGATTTCAGGAGAATACGCATGACAAGCGGAGCTTAAAGCGCATTAGATTTAAATTCTGAATTAGACTATGAAACAACTTAAAACTAGTTCTAATTTATTAACTGCGTAAATGACTAGTTAACTGCCATTAGCCTACGTTAACGAAGGCGAAGATAAAATTTATTTAAGCTTACGTACTATGACTATGAATACGAAAGTAGAGGTAGAAGTTACGAATATAGACAATCTGCAGTATATATTTTATTTTAATAAGTCTAAGAAAATCAACAAAATATTTTTAAAGTTTAGTTTTCATTCGTTGAATAATATACAAATGTTTACGGGAGTCAAGGAGGGCAGCGGTCCAAGATATTTACTGTCAAATTTAAAAAATCCTAAAGCTGTCTCAAATGTCTTAGACGACTATATAAAAGAATAAAACGCGTACTTTATTTAAAATAGAACAAAACTTTAATGTTTAAAAGTACAATTAAATTGATTTTTTTAAATTTTTACTATGCATTATAATTGTATAAATAAATATTATTAAAAGAAAAAAAAAATAAGATTTTAAAGAAATATATCATTCAATAAACGCTGTTGAAGTAAAAGCTTTATTCACTCCCATGAATAAATATATTCGAAAATGTAAAAAAGGTCATTTGAAATATATGTTTCAACATTTTTTAATATTTGAATAAAAATATGAAGGTTTGTATTTTGTAAAATATATAAATTATGCACTCATGTTAATTTTCTTAAATAACATAATAATATAATTACGATAACAACAAAATACTCTTTTCAGTAAAAAATTGGTAGTTATTATGAATGATAAATGAAATAATATCAAAAAATACATCTAAAATTTGCTGCGATTTCAAATTTATATTTCAAATTTTAAGCACAATTTGCTTTGCATTGAAAGTTTCTCTTAAATTTTAAACCATCTTTATATTCTGCACGAGCACTTTACCTGGATCATTAGGCGGTTGCATTTTATTCCCCAGTTTCTCCTTCTGATTGCAAGTAGCCGCAGTCACTACCACGGCAGCCATCATACTTCCAGCTCCCGAATTGGCAGTTCCCGAGGACTTGTTGAAGGCACTATACCTCACTGGCATCATAGATTGGCGAACGTTGCGCTCAGGTCGGATAAGTATAATATAGAGCTAAAATAAAACAATATGAATTATTTTGTTGAAATTTCCAGAGTTCCACATTATATCTCTGAAATTTTGCACATATGAATAAAAGTAATAACATGACATTGTTTCATGACCTAAAATCCATATGTGATGTTCTGAATGTGGAATACAGCACAGCTAAGTTTATTTTATTTAATAGCTAACATTGCAGACTGTTTATACGTTTCTGATATTGTATTGACTTAATTGAATAATATTTGTAATAATGGCTAAATATGCTTTGATTGATTTTCGTCATTTTCAATATTTTTTTATATGGACATATGTTAACTCATATCACATAGATTTATTCTGATTTTTCTATTTATGACCAGACTTAACTCCTAGCTCGTTATGTTCGTATACCCCTCCCACAGTCTTTTAAGATGCAAATAAATACATGTCAAATTAATCTGTAACGGAGCTATTATGTTTATTGCTTATAAGTAAATATAATGAACCAAATAATTTTATTGCATAAATAAAATATTAATTTTTCAATGTATCACAATAAAGAGATAACGTATTTTAATAAAATTGAGAATGCCATAAAAATGCTTCATATATTATGCATGTTTATTAACTATCAAGTTTGATTCAACGAAAAATAATACTTCATAATGAATAGATATATATTATTAATATACAAACTACTAAGTTGTTTTCTTAATTATTGGTTTCAAATGAAAACTGTTGCTATAGATTCATTAGCATCACATATACGTATTAGATGACGTTGCACTATATCGGCCAATTAAATAGTTGTAGACGTCTTAGAAAAACTTAGTATTCAAAGCATGACATTTGAATAACAATAATTCGTAGTTGTACATCTAAAATATATATTAGTGTCATATAAACACAAAATATTGCCATTAAACGAAAGATATAACTATAATTATGATTTTGAAAAAATCTAATTCATATTTTTTAATTTCATTTAATTGACAAAACAAAAAAAAAACTGCGAATGTACAGTGTAAATATTAATCTTACCCATGATTGAAATGAACAAAATTAGAAAAATTGACCACTTTCTTACATCGTCGGTAACTCTCAAAAGTCTACTTACAGTATATATATATTTGAATTTATGTCAAACCAAGTAATACATATTTCTGATAAATATTCCTTTGAGAGCCATTCCGTGAAATATGAAACAGCGGTACCTAATACTATGAATATTATTTTGCAAACGGTAAGCTATAGTCAGTTAGTATATTTATCATAAAATAATGGAGTATCTATGAACATTTATGTAGTCTGTAAACGCTACAATACATCGTTTATTAAGCCAATTTACATGAATAAACCGGGTAATGGAACCGAATAAAAACTCGCTAAATGTAATTTTGATGACATAATCGTTTTTATCCACACAAATATTCATGAAAGACTCGCTTTGTTCGGTTAAAAATCGTATGCCACGTTATCACATTCATACTTAGAATAGCTATTTCAATATTGTCTTCAGTAGATTGATATATGGGTAAGAAAAATAATTTTCTTCTAAGTTTTATTAAAAATTGCTATATTTTTATTGGAATACTAACACAGATTATTTAAATTTATTTCCATAAAATATCAACAATATTTTTGTAATACTCGTAGATGATACCATCCTTCAACACTAAAAGTATAATTAAAAATAAGAATAGAAAACTGTGTTATTAATTCAACTAAATTTATATTTTTATGTATGTAAGTCTACAATGATATGGAGTATATATAATCTTAATTATGAGGAAATGAAGAATTTTAGGATGTATGGAAAAATTTTGTGTTCAATAACATTATGATGTCAAACGATTATATATTATAAAAAAATACAGTAAATATATTTCAATTGAGTGTTGAGACATAGTTTTTGGGTTATTTAATTTAAAAAAACCTGATTTTCACGTAAAAAGCTGTTCTTTTTTTTAAAATTCAGGAATAGATTTTTTTTCATGCAATTCAAATGAGTTTTAATCGATTTTCACTAAACAAAAGCATACGTTAAACATTGATGGAAATTTGTTACAGTAAGAAAAAAATAAGTAAACGGTTTTTCCATCACAAAATGAATTTTGTTCAATTATGTTTTCCGTAGTTTACTCCTAATGCATTCAGTTTAATAAGGTAACTTTGATTTAAATAACTCAATATGTAAATTTTAATCTAACATGAAGATATAATCCGTCGTATCATGGATTACATGTTCAGTACCTAAGTCGTTGTTCTATGGCAGCTTAAAATAATGATCTGAGCATACACTTAACATGTCTATTTTATATTTAACTTTGGTCTTAAAATTATGACTTCATATTGTATGAAATTGTAATGATATATATCTACAATTAGCCGAATTTCGTTATTTATAAAAACAGCTGTGACCATAAGTATAAATAACAAACTATTAACTCGAATTTACTTGTAAGTAAATCAAAAACCATTATGAACTAAGCGAAGAGAGAGCGATGGGTAATTTGGCAAGACAATGAAGGATGGTAAAATTTTAGGATATTTTATGTAAATATTACGGAGAAACTGAATAGGCAGGCAGCTTTATTGTTTAAGCCTGCTGTTGCTAAGTGAGATTGTAGTAAATCAATAGTAGTCTTAAGAGATAACAAATGTGTAGTATGTATTCATCTTGGTTTAAAAGCGTAGCGCCCTTTCTACGAAGTGAATCAAAACAATACTAATTAATGTATAAAATGACAATAAAATTTTTGGCCTAAGAACGATAGAAATTTCATAAGATAATATACTTTAACTAAATGTGAAGATTGACGAACATACTTACAGATGATTTTCCAGTCTAACTTTTGATTTAGAAAAAACAAATATACTAATTTGAAGAAAGTTGACTAGGAGTATTTTTTTAACACAAAATTGTAGTCAAACGTACAATATGAATTATTTCAACGTATTAAAATAATAGCATACCTTGGGGGAGAATAGGCAAGCGACAGTCACACTGGCGCTCAAAGATATGGTGACGGACATGCTCGTTATCCTCAGGGGCACGTGGTTTCCAGTGCCGAAGTAGAGAGGGACAAATGCCAGCCAGATGACGCACGTCGTGTACATGGTGAAACCTAAGAAATGATTTAAATATTTAATTTCCTTGTTTAACCAATACAAACAAATACTCTTTCTTATACATGCTATATTTATTAACGGATCGTATTAACAAAACAATAGTTTAGACATTATGAGTAAAGTAAAAATAAAGCTGGCTTATTGGTGTTAATTACAACATAAATTTCCAAAAGTATTATAAATACATAGTTATTAAAAATTCCTTTTGTAAGTAGCATGCATAATGTTCTTTGGTAATTATATAATATTAATTTTAATGAGTTAAAGAATCTTACAAAAAAAATTGAAAGATATTTTCACCAATTTAATTTTAATTCATAGGTTTTTGTTTTTAATATTATTTTGAAGCTAGTTCAATCTATTTAAATACAGCCTGTTTCAAAACATTTAGATAAATATAATAACAATTTTCTTCTCACATTGGAAGAGTTATATGTTAGATTGTTACTGGTAAACATAACTAACAATTAAGTTTACAATAAATTGATAAATATGAGTTTTGAACTGAATTTATTTAATGTTATATATATATTTATTTGTTATATATATGCGTAAATATATATTAAATAGTATTCATTATTTACAATTATGTGTTAAAGGTGAATGTTTACACTTATTATATTATTATTTTAATTGATTACTTCAGATTTATCATATATTTTTAATTAAGCTAATAAAGAGAAAAAAACAGCCTAACAAACAAGAAACGTTAAATTTTCGTAAAGATTCTTTAAACGTTTTTAAAAACATGCCCAATGACTATGTCATTATTAATTAATGGGTTTAATGCAATCTTTCATTGTTCAATGTAAGATTTTAAATAACGTGATATAATAGGAGTATGAGAAAAAGAGTATTTTATATAATATATTTCACTGATAGAAATATTAACAATGTAAAATATGAAATATTTTTTGAGAAAATTGTGTGTTGATTTTTCAAACACTTCTTATTTCAAAATATACGTCTTTACATAAAAAGAAAAAAAAATCAGCTTTCATCAAAAAGCGTACAAAATAAATAGTATTTAATTAAAATTATAATTTAAATGATTGAATAGTGAAAATATAAAATATTCAGATATATTATATGTTTGTGGGTAATGTATTGAAAAATAATATTGGTTTTGAAGAGTATTGATTGATCGTAAATACTCTAGCAACGAAAGTTTATTCAAGTAAAAGTTCAGCCGTTGAAGCGAAAGTATCTGTTAATTAAGTAAATATTTATTTGTGAGGGATTGAATCTTTACTTAATCAGTTTTCACGTGAGAGCTATAACTCATCTTTATTAAATTCAGCTGTATGCTTTTCCGTATATAAATAGCATTTAAAACCAATGGTTAGCAACCTGTATATATTGTAGTATTTATTTTTGAGTCAAAGTATTAAACTCTTTGCTTGATACTCAATTTAAGAACATAATGATGATGGTATTTCTAATAAGTGGTATTGGACACTTGACTATTATTGTATGATATAAAAGATAAGAAAAAAAGAAAATTCGACAACTTCTCAGACGTAAATCATAAATACATTTGATTACTGCAACAGTATCCATTAAAAAGTTAATTATATAAATTTAATCATTGGATATGTATAGTAACTATAATTTTAGATTGTAAAAAATAGATTTTAGATTTGCAAAAGCCGTCTCTGACAAAAAATATGCTGTGCTATCAATTATTTACTTTACGTGTAAGTCATACATAGATTGCTGACAATAATCTTAAACTACACATAAAAAAGTTTTTGATAATAAAGATTTGCCAAATTATAAAAAAAAATCATGATTTTAATTTAAATAAGGTTGAATTAGCAATTATGAATATTTAAATACAAAATTTAAAAAGCTTATCCCTCATAACTAATTTTGTAAATTCAGGCTATTCCTAATATTTCAATTTTCTTTGTCATTTTAATAGTCTAATTTAAAAATTTGAAAATTAGCATCTATTCTTATACAATTATATTAGTTTTAGGACTATAATACTAAAATATTGTATTCAAAACGAGTTTGAAAACAAATTATCAATGATATTATATTTGAATTTTTCTTAGTAATTGAATATGTATAAAGTTGCCGGAAAAATAGAATGATTATATTTTTATTTTATTTGTCGTAGAAAGAAAAACAAAGTCGTATGAATTAGGGGTTATCCATAAATCACGTAACGTTTCTGTCTTGCATTTGTTAACCTCCCTCTTTCCTCTAAAAGGTTGAGTAATCTTTCAAATTAAATAGAAAAAAACTTACAATCAACTCATATAAACTTTTCGAGAGGGAAAAGTGTTACGTAATAATACAAATTAACCCATTTTCCCCCTTGTGATCCCATGTAAACCTTGTTGGTCACCCCTTCATCCTCTTCAAGAGCATTACGTATTTTATGGTTGACCCCAGAGTTATTTCAAATTTTATTAATCATACTGTTTTGAGAAACATAATGCAACATAAAACAAGCTTACAAAATAAAATAAAACTACCATACGAGAAAGTGTCATTTAATTAGGAAACTAATTAGTAAAATTTCCTTACTTAAGAATATTTCAAAACTGCAATGACACTACCGTGAAAAATAGAAATAAAAAGTATAACTTATTAATTAAAAACTCCTTTAGTGAATTTTCAATAATCTGTGTGCACTTGTTTCATTAAAAGTCGTTGAAAGCTTACGTGTGAAGTTTAAACTGGAACGAGCAATAAGTTTGCAAAATTAATGCACGAACTTACAAGTTTATACATTACGCAATGCGCTTTATGTTAAGTATTCAATAGCAATATGATGGATAACTTTGAGTCAATAGAACAAATTTGTTAAATATATTAAGTAAATGTGAGTATTGTGAGTAGATATTTATTTTATCGAACTGAAACGTAAGCAATAAAAACTGATATATATTAATTTATTACACTATGCATTTCAATATGCAAAACGAATATTGTAAATTTAAAAAAAATATTATTTTAATCTAACCATGAATATAAAAATAAGCTATTATATTCCTTAGAAGTAAATTATATCTGGAACATATGTAGTTTATACCAAAAATTAATTATCGAATGAATAAGATCGTTCAAATAATACATCAATATTTAATTCCTATAGTCAACTTTTGAACAAATTATATGTGTCACAAGTG
>JAPMAE010001959.1:0-18294 GCA_036584705.1 Rhyacophila sp. 25_7 | reverse complement strand
TTAATTCGCACAAATATATATATATATATATATTAAGATTTGCATTAAAATAATATAACTATTTTAAGTGTATAAACGAAAAGGCTTCCAATGATCTCAAAACAGTAGCATGCTAATTTAGAATAGCTTATAATTTTGTGGAAACTATAACCAAAATATTCATTTTAGATAGTAAATTGCACGATATACGTTTTCGTCATTATTCCATGTCATACATTAAAAAATATTGCCCTGGATAGCTAGTCGTTTCGTATGTGATATAAATATTATTTCGCTTTCGGCAAGTTGGTGTGCAGCGCATCCGACTATCAATGAAACCACAAACCCTACGCAAGTTTCATTTTTTTTAAACTTTTTATTACTCGTTTTTGTAGCCGAGATATAAACAAACAAGTTGAGCCAATAAATAAATACTGTTACTCGTAAAAAAAACTGTTAAAAATATACTAACAACGTGTAGGTTCCATATGCTCTATCTCGGAATTGACGCGAAATTTTAATATACTATATATTAATATTATTATAACCGTACTAACATATTAATATCTAACTTTAATAATAAGTATGTCATCATTAACTACATAAACATATTACAAATATATATCTCGATCCATGTGAAAATTCTCAAAATTACAATAATATATTCCTACTTCTTCAATCTCAACTCTTGGAATTTTTAATTGCGTAGAAAGAGGTTGTATTCTATATTTCATGACCTTCCGATTTTTATGGGAATCAATGGTATGTAAACAAGTCGACTAAATTTGTACTAATTTTTCATTACATATCTCGTTGATTAATTTTAAATTTCTTCATAAAATATTATCAAAATACTATTCAAATTTAATTTTTAGGTTACTCATATCATTTTGATTTGAACAGAGGTTTCTTTGTGGAATTGAAAATAAATCTTACCGAGTTAATAATAATAATATTTAAATGCTGAATCATTAATTTTAAAGTATGACATTATAACATTCTTGTTCAATATCTTCATTTCGTATTTTTTTCTATTTTTATATTTAATCAATCGTAATTTATACGTATTTTTTAAAAATCATTATTAAAAAATTTGAAATTGTTGTTAACTATTATATATTACTATTCTTGTTATAAATTCATCAATATTTAACAAATGTTAAAAAAAATAACAGAGTCTAGTCTAATAAACTGTATTTTATAGTAAAATTAAGAACATTTGTGTTTCAATTAAATTTGTAAATACAAATTATGATTTCATTATTAAAAGGAAATTGAAAAATTTTCGAGCAGCATCGTACCAAAAATTAAAAATAGTTCTACAATTAAGGATTAGATTACGATTATAAATTGCTGTACTGCAGTATTATGTAATTCAATATTTAGATTATAATTATGAAAGAACATTTGAAGCTTGAAAGAAATACGTATTTTTGCAAAGTCATTGCTCAGTAAAAATAAAATTGTTTTATTTATTATCGAATGTGTGATTTACATTTCTTCGTCTATATGTGTATAGCTTAAATTATAGTATTTTTAAACGAGGTGTTTACGTGGACGATTTTATTCTTTGCGTTTACTTTGGCTTTTTCGTGATATTTCTTTGTTTCCTCCGTATTTTATCAATTTAAATACTTAGCAAAATGTTTGCGTGTTTATTTCTTGTCTACAGTCAAAGAAACAAAAATAGAAAAAACTCAAATTAACAGTCCACATTTGCTCAAGAAAAACAATACAATATTTGACTCAGCATTGTACAGAATATGGTAAAAATCGAACCATACTGATGCATGTATATAGAGTATGTTAAACGAATCTTTCCGATTAGTAAGTTGAGTGGTTCCGGTCTCATACCTGTGTGACTAAATTCTTAATATAGATATGTTTTTTCATTCCGCATTTATAAACATCTATTTTTTGTGACGTATCATATTTTAAACCGTATTTAAATTTTGTTTCGCTTGCATCTTTGCTGATGTATTATCTCGATACTAATATGTATTATCTTGAATTGCGATTGTACGTCAATCTTTCAAGTTTCATTGAATTTCTACATAAAACTACGCCATAGCGGGACGAAAATACCAGTGATTAGAAGTAACACCGCTTGTAAATATGCCTACGTATAAGGTGTTTTAAGATTTACAATATTATAATATATTTGATTTATTTTAATTTTGTTATTTAGTAACTCATAATAGTGTCGATCTAAATACAATATTTTTATTTAAATTGACGAGTCTACGGTTATCATCTTTTTGCCTACAACCCCATCACTGAAATGACATCACTAACAACATGCTAATTTGATAATAGTGTGAACAGTAATTGGTCTGACTTTTCTTTTATTAAACATCTTAGTCGTAGAAATAAGATAATACATGTTATTTACTAATGAGAAATTAAGTTAAATATTCTTTTTAATCATGTTTTAGGCATTTTTTAAATATTTGCATTTGTTGGACGCTAATTGATATTTTACTTTTATTTCTTCCACATTACATAATTTCAAAAAAATAAAACACTTTTGACCAATGGCAATAATTATTTAGTCAGAAATCAACATATTTGCTATTTTTCTCACTCTTTTGTTTTTACGTTAAATAATGGTTATCAATAATTAATGTATTATATTGGTGAAGTAGGGTCTCCAAATGCATCTCACATTATAGCGACATATTTTTGCCTAAAGCAATATACGTATTGTAACTTTACGCTCATTGTTACAAAAGCTCTGTGCTCTAAAAGTATCAATATTTTTTTTTCAGTAGGTATAAGAAATGATAAATTGTACAGTTACCTTGTTTGGTTTTGAGTTGTATTCCAATTATATAACTGATACAAAGAGACTTTTATTTAGCTTTGTCCTTCGTTAAATTTTCATTTTTTTTGTCTCGTTATTCATTTTTTTCCAATATTTTAATAGAAACATCAGTTCTCTATAGGTTTAATTAGAATATATATTATAATAATTAGATGTAGAGACATATTATTTTCAATTAAATTATTATTTCAATTTAAAACTTTTCGCAACGCGAAATGAGATGAGTGCATCTAGTCAAATGTATAAAAAATAATTGTAAGATAGAATAACACAGTATATATAAAAAATATAATATTTCGTCATTTATGAGATTAATGTATAGAAATTCAACATAATAAATCAATGTAGAATATTTACTTATGTAACTGTATCTCTATAATTTTAGCTACGTAGGAAAATATAAAGTTTTCTTTCCTTGAAACTTTTATGAATTAATATTATGGATCTACCGGTAAAATAATTACTCTATAGTAGCCAAGATATATTGATTGTTTAATCGCTTCCTGAGAATGCTTATTATATCTTGTTAATTCTGATTTTATCTTCATCTCTATTTTGCAATAAACGCCACCAAAATACGTATTTTTCCAAATTTACTTAATAGAAAAAAATGAAACTAGTAGTTTTTTTTTAATTTACTGCAATAAAAAAATCGACGGTGAAGTTACCAATAGGTATAGGTTATTAAAAAAAACTATATTAAATAAGAACGAATGGTGAAATTTAATTATTACTAAATATGAATGTGTATCGTGTATCTATGAAATATATTCTTCCAAGTAATACTACCGGACTTAAAAAATACTTAGGACTTTTGTGTTTTGATATTTATCTCAATATCATTGAAGCATAATAGTTTCTATACGTGTATAATTTTATAACTTATACACTATTATGGCATGAAAATTAATGAAAAAATCTACTTTTTTGTGTTTTATAAACCGTGTATAGTAAATTTATGAAATAACTAATCTTAAAAACGCTTTTGTTTTTGTAAAAATCTTAAGTGAAATAGATTGACCGGTCGCGTATTTATAAATATAATTTTCTTATCGCAGTGTGAATTATCAGCTAAAATATAAAAATATTACAGCATTGTAAATATTTTATAACATCGTATATATTATAAAACTATCCTATATAAGTTATTTTTACATTAATCTTATGAATTAATTTCGTAATATCTCAATTTCGCCCTCAATCTGAGTCAAATGAGAATACTATGTTTTAGCACTTTTTTTTTCATAAAGTCAAAGAAAATATAATATTTGTTTCTTTTAATGATATTTTACGTAACAGTCGAGTCACAAATACTTTTAGTATAGTAAGTATTATATAAAAAATTTAACAAACAATAATCAGCAATTGTTTACTTTGAGCAAAATATTTCGTATAAGTAGGTGATAATGATATCGTAGTCGCTTGTTCATTACAAGAACTAGTTTAAAAGGCGTTTCACATTATAATAATGTATTAAAATAGTGTACATCATCGGCAAATATTATAACGTTGTAAAATATAATCACTCTATGTAAGATATCTTCTGCCGCTTAAAATGTACGATAATTGATTGAAAGCATACTAACTTCCCATACTTTGTAACGATATAGGTATCATACTCTGTAGGATTAATTTAACTGTTGATAATATTATATTGTGACATGCAAAAATATATTTAATATTTTGTATTGCATTAACATTGAACTACCCTGTATTATTTACGAATATCAATCTCTTGAAAGTCGTCATACTCGTAATTTTCCGGATTATATTTTAAACAATACTTTTGGTTTAAATTACAGAAATTGCGAAACACTAATCATTTTTGATGCTTTAGTCATTATATCATTTTTATATCTATCGAGGAAGCGTCAATAATTTACCCATAGTCTAAGTGTCAAGTTATATTTGCAACTAGCAAGAGTTTTCCTTTAAAATGTTTGTATTAAATTGTATATTGCTTGCTGATGTTAATACAAGAATATTTTTGTTTTTGTTTGTTATAGCCAATATGCATTCATATTATTGTACAATATGGGCAAATAAGTCTTTGTAATATTTTCGTAAATGCCTTTTACCCTATTTTTATGATTACATCAACCCCAGAATTTAATATTTCCTGATTTTAATATCTAATTTATTCTACACTGTGAAATTTTGCGCAGTTTTAGCGGCAGAGTGTAATATTTCTATACTGTTAGTTTTACCGACTAAATTATTTTAAAAATCAGAGTATCAAGAAGTGTTCAATGTTGGTATAATACAATAAGTATTCTTATTATGTATCGCCCTGCACATAGATATTTCATGATATTTTTGCGCCATTTTTGGGATATTTATTGTTGGATCAAGTCATTTTGTAACTCTTATATTTATAACGAAAGTTTTCTTTAAATAACTTGTATCAATCCATTAAATTGAACTGTTTAAAGTATTTAATATTATAAACATTATTTACTACTTGAGACAAAACGCTTTGTAGGTGACTGAAATTTTTCTTTTTTTTTAAATGACTGTTTTTCATGAATCTGAAATAAAATGTTTATGAAATATAATTGTCTCTTTTGGCAAAAATAATGACTTGTTTTTTATAATAAGTAATCCCAACTAATAACAATCTTTTTAAAGATGTCTTAAAGTACTTACATGTTTAAGGAAAACCAATACACAATGGTAATATTATATAAAATAATTGAATATACTGTGAATCGAATATCGGAGGTAAGATCAAATGTTGAATATTTAAAATGTTGATTTTTATGATATATCCAATAATATTTATATTTAAAAGTAATATATACACATAAATATATATAAAAAAACTGCTTTATGTATTTGATGATCAGAGGAAAAAATAAAGATTGTTGCGTATGTATAAAAATGAAAAAAATATTATATATTTATTAGTGACATTAACAAATAAACCAACCATTATACAAAAGTTTCCCTGAATGTAACGTTAATAATAAAATAATTGAAAAGTTTATACTTTTCCAGCATCGGCACACTGAAATGATTGCAACCTCTTACGACTGCATTATTTTAAAGTAAATCCCTTTTAGGAACATACTGATAAAATTTATATGTGTGGTGAAAAATTAATAATATTATAAATGTTGATCAAGTTGTTGGCTTAAAATTTAGTACTAAACCTGAAACCTAGGACATATGAATTAATGACAGCGAGGCAATTCCAAAAAAAACAATACTTGTAGATGATATACTATATGTACTTGAAGGACGTGCAGTAAAACTATCATGGAAATAAAATTTGCGTTTTATTTATATTTTTTTCCTGTATTTAATATGTCTACCCCGTTAGAATCTTTTCCAAATCCAATATGCCTGATCCAATTACTGATAACCTTATTCAATATCACAGTGCACCAATGAAGGTCTTGAATCAAACCTTTTCAACGTGTAACATATACAATAAGAATATATATTTATTTAGAGCTAAATCATTAGATTTATTTGATCAACTTTCTTGCCATCTAGAACCTCTAGAATCTGTTACCTAGTAAAACTATGATACAAATAAAGATCGTTTGTTCTTAATCGCATTTGTATGTGAGTGTATAGCAAATCGGACGTTTTTAATCTAGTAGTTGACAAAAATTGTACAAAATTTTACATGTGTAATTGTTATCAGCTCATGGACCAATTGGTCGCATCAATGAATAACATTATTATTACTGTTAATCTCTGAATCTGACAAAAGAAATGGACGGCATCCAGTCACGGAAGATAAACGCACCTATTATTTTTAGGCGTGTCTTGGAAATACGAGGTGAAGGGACTCACACCCTCACATTGGACCGGTAATTTTTTGACAGCAGATGCGAACATGACCAAGACACAGCTGAACACGTTATATCGGAGTGTCTGCTGATGATTTCATCTCGTACGAAGCTGTTCACCAGAATCCATCATCATACAAGTCCAATAAGGCATACAGAAATGTTGTCTATCAGGGCCAATTTTATGGCGTTTTTAAGGTTTGCGGTACTTCATGACGACCAATTTTGCGCAGACTACCAAATTAATTCATCGTCCTCGAGCTTGAACATGTTGACATGTTTAAAATCATATGTGAAGGGAAAAAACATTTCACGTGAAAGTGTCAGAAAGGCGACTGTGCATAATCATGGTTGCGTGTATTGGCAGGTCAGTGGTGGGTACCTCAAAACCTGTTAATCTCTAAGGCTTATTGTGACCTCGCAGGTGGGGAATTCGATGCCATGGGTGATTATAAAATTTAATACTTTTCTTTCATGTTATTTATAATTAGGATATGAAGTAAAATGAGCAGATTTTTGCTCTTTTATAGTTTCATATACGCCACATAGAAGCGCATATGGTAATGAAAATATGGAGGAATAAACTAATGATTGATTAGAATCAATTATATATATTATTTTTTACATCTGTTGCTCATTAATGCATTATTTATATCATATTTAGTAATACTATTCTATGCATTTAGCCTATCTTTTATTTTATAATTAGTTGAATGAATAAGTATTTTTTTCCAAAAAGTACGGTACGTTTCGCAAAAATAATATCACAGTTTTATTTCCACAAAATTTTGTTTTAAAGTTTTCAAGACCGGCTTCGTCTGTTATAAAATTTTCAACCAATAACAAAAAGTTAAACATTTGCTCCATTTCAACATTTCTCTCCATACCGAAAACATTTTTAAGAAGAGAAAATTATAAATTATTGAAAATTTATTACTTACGTATCATACCTAGAAATATAATATAAGAAGCAGAAAAACTGTGATAATAGCCCATAACAACAAAATCAATTGATGTCCCCAAATTTAATGAAATGAAAAATAATAGTTTATACCCCATCAAATTAATAAAATATGATTAAAAAAATATACTCGTAATTCTATTATAACAACGATCATTATTTCACTATTCTTTCACGCATTAATATATTATATATTTGTTTTGAATTTTTAATATTGATAATGTTGTTCATTTCCTGAGATTGTTTTCAGTGCGAGAATGTACAAATAGAGCTCATGTTTATTTTATTTTTTTATTAGTGGAAAATATTATGAACAACAAATATTTTTTTTATGTAAAAATTAAAATAAAAAGTGCATTTTTATTTTAGCATGGTTTTCTACAAAGGATTGATAATACAAATTGCGATATATTTTTGTTTTCATCCCAAAAACTTGTCATGTGTGCTATCACAGCCACGATTTATAAGCCTCCACATAATGAACGTTGAAAATTCAATCCAAATACCATTAGATGTCCTCAAATAACCACGTAACGTCTTTTCTTACGTTTTTTTACCCTCCCCTCTCCATATAATGCCATGTGGACATTCATCTTGGCCCCTTTTTTCTCCTTTCAAAGGTTACGTATCTTTCCACATTAAATAGGAATGAAATTTACAATCGATTCATATCCACTTTTTGAGAAGAAATAGTGTTACATAATAATACAAATTAACCCATCCTCCCTCTTGTAATATAATGTAGACGTTAGTGATAACCTCTCCTTACCCTCAAGAATATTATGTGGTTTAAGACGACCCTTTACCGATGCGAATTGCTAATTTTTTTTGTCAAAAATAGAATATGGGAATAATATTACATAAAAAAACATTCAGAATGATTCTGCGTCGTTATAACATACATAATGCTTTATTTTCTTATAATACAGGTCAAATAAACAATCAGATTACATTTTTTATTTTTATATAATGAATCAACAACAAGAAATGATTTTTCAACAATACATAGTTTTTTTTATTACTTCAAAAGGGTAATATGTTTCATTTGAATATTATTTAATAGGTATATAATTAACAACTAGTAACTGAGATAAAACTGAATACGTAAGCGTAATACATAAAATAATCAAACTTTTTTTTTTATATTATAGTGTAGTATTTTAAATTGTTACAAATTCAAGCGAGAAATGCGAAAAACTTTCCCGATGCACGATGCTTCATTGTAAAAATACGCAAGGATTAAAATATTGTACATAGTAAAAAATACATATTATTAAATGCCAATAGAAAATTTATCCGATTCATATTGTTACACCAATTAATGACTTTTTTCAAATTTGTGAAATTGAGAACGACAATTAGTTTACTTAAATGAGTGATTGATTTTAGTCTTAGTTTCTATATTGAAATCTATTAATGCCATACATTATTATGTGAACAAGTTAACTAGAATATTTCTATTGATTAACGGTACTTGATGGATTATTTTTAATATAACTATCTTTAATTAGGTATATTGTACAAAGATAGATATTTACGAGTATGTCTTTATGCATTTGAGACATGTTGATATAAATTGAAAAAAGTCAAAGCCAATCCAACCTTCATCCCAAGTGATCTCCCATTACGAATGAATATGTCATGTTAGTATTGTTATGTTATTTAGCATATGAGTAAAAATTATTTATGATTTTTTAATGGATATGAGATAAAAAAAATAGTTAGATAAAATTATATTAAAAATCCCACTTGACCAAGTTACCATTAAGGTATTTGCATATGTACTCGCTAGGAGTGTTGACACTGTCTTCATTTTGAAAGCATCATAAGTGTTGAATTTCTTATCGTAACATTTTCCGTATCATAAACTGTCCAGGAGTATAGACGCACATATGCGTTCACTCAAAATTCGCTTTGATGAAGTATAAACGTATATGAACATCCAGCGAATCATGACATTTCAATCAACTGATCATAGAAAACACATGCCTGGGGTGTAGTGGTACAACTATACGCGAAACTAGATGATAATAAAATCATTCATCAGAAACAGAGCTGAGAGTTCTTGGATGGCATTTCAATCAACCACGCTTCTTTTTCAAGCAAACAGGATTTTGTATTCCCGGAAAGCCGTTGAATATCATCCACAAGTTGTATCTGGCAAAGATATGGGAGAATGCAAAAAGTCTGGCCAGCGACAGGGACTCATTGAGGCAACATGTAGTGTCCATATGCTTCAATTAAAAGCCGTGGCGTAGTTTAAGAAGAATGATAATAGTAAGCAATATATTTTGATAAATATTATAATTTTTTGAATAACTTCCTATCTTGGCCTTTTACGTTTCAATAGGTGACTGACGATTTTTTTGGAAAAGGGGGTTGGCAAATGCCAAAATGACATAAGACTCCAATTTATAGGCGTAATATAGTTGAAGAAGAAGGTATTTTGATGACATGTAACAGTATCAAGTTACTGTTTGATTTATTCAATATTAAACATGTTTTCGAAATATTTTTTCATTAAATAAATAGCAATAAAATTCATTTATTATATTGTAGAAAATGGTACTTGCAAACGAAATTCAAATTGAGCGTCGAGGTACAAAATTTTTGGAACTCGTTTTATATTGTTGGATAATATTTTTAAGTATAATTACATCTTAAAATTACACTGAAACTTTTATAAATGTATATATATATATGTTTACGATTCATGATGAATGAGACGAAAATATATCTAAAGCGATAAGATTATCTATTGACTGTAATAGCTACGGATGTTTTTGGTTTTCGTACAATATATTATTGATTATAAAATTTAACAAGATATATTATTAAAAAAATGTTTGAGTTATAGAAAAAAATATTAAATTAATCATTTTACACTGCTAAGCATTAAATTTATCTACGATCATATTAATACGAATAATTAGTAATTATTAAAACACAAATGACACGAAAATGCAATTCAAACACGAAATTTACTTCGTTGCGTCAATTTTTTTACTTTAAAAGGGTATAATTTTTGGTTTGTGAATAAGGATTTCAAACAGATGTATTATTTAACAAATTATAGAGTCACTTAATTAATCGATTCAAAACTTTAAAATTCAATTTTTTTGTAGTCTATAGAAGGAAAAAATATTATCAGTTTATAATATGGTTAAGGTAGATTGAATAATTAATTTCCGTTGTATAGTATAGCTACTCTTGTTTTACAAAAGAAATATCGAAAAAATCAATTCATATTAAAAATATAACAAATTAAATTATAAAGCGCTTTGTTAAATATTAAATATTACGATAGATATCTGTTCATTCGCAATATGTTTAATTCTTTTGGGATTATATTGTTAATTTATAATAGTAATATAAATGCAATATATCAATGCCAATAATTACAATTTATAAAAACAAATTAATTTTAGAGCCAGTCAAAAGTACAAACATTGAATAATTGCTCATACTTTAATGGTAAAATTATAAAAAGAATTTACAAACGATTTATTGTTAGTAATCGAAAAATGTTCTTAAAAGTACATTATATAACTTTCATAAATGACTATAGCATTCGTATGTTGAACAGTCATTGAGTGATAATTCCACAGATTTAAATTGCAGCGTATCAACACTCTAATTGAGGGTATTATTTGCAAACATGGCTTATTCTACTATCCTTTTTTTACAATAGCATTTCATATTGAAAATATACTTGGCTTGACTACATGCAAAATATCATATTCTTACAGTTTTTTCCACAAATCATATTTTTGGAACAAGTCGTGTTTGCGAATAATTACGACAAATAATATACATATCTATGAGAATACACTACAGTTCAAGACTCATATTACGCGGCTGCTTAGTGGTTAAAGTATTTTATAAACATTTCGACTCTTACTCGTTCTTTATTACAATTATATAGTCAATTTTTAAAATATTGCCTCTGCATTATTAAAAAAATGTTTCAAATTACAAAACATGAATGATCAATCGGTACATAATTCGCAAAAGTTGGATGTACATCTCTACTCAAAAAGCAAACGGACACTTGAATCTGAAAAAAATAGTAAAGTTAATATACATATATAAAATAAAACAAAGGTTTGTGGTTTCCGTGAATATTTGAAGCTGTGTTTCCAAACTGAACTTATTCCACTTCAACAAATTTTTGGCGAGTGCCAAAAAACTGTTTACGGTATCTATAATATAGTATGTTTATTTGTTATTACTATTGAAATTTGTATTTTACGCAACAAGTTGATTTAAAAAAAAATATGTAATATCGACAAAAATTCGTTAAAATTCGATTTTGGAAATACACCCTTCATTTTATGTTTTTAGCTTGCATCCGTATGCTTGTTGAGTGCTTAAATTATAAAGAAGTTTACTAATTTAATTGAATTTGTATTCATATATATTATTGAACAGTAGTACATTTGTTCATTCAACCTTTTTCTAGTATGTTGTGTTTTGTTATATTATCAGTATATTAGATGTAATTATTTTACGATAATGTAAGTATTAATGTTAATTAAAAAAAGGCTTTTCAGATTAATTATTGCAACATTCTCAAACGTTACCTTTATTGAAATTATAATATATTCATATTCGAGTATGTACTTTAAAAATAAATTTTGTTGAAATATTTTTACATGGAAGTAGTAAAACAAAAAACCAGTCTCTAAATTGTAACACAATTAATGTAATAATACATAAACAAAAAAAACTTGCATTATATAATACAATTTTTTTTTTATAAATACACCAAAATTATATTATGATTGCTTAAGACATTATTTAAATAACAAAAATCAATTTTAATAGTTTTTTTTTTCATTCGCAATATGAAATAATTTCTTCGTTCTTAAATATTGTCATTTTTAGAAAACAGCTTTTTTCTATAAAACATTTCAGACAAAAATATTCAACGGGCAGCATATATTTAGAAAACAAGCATTTCATTGATTAAATTTTCACCATACACAAATTTCACTTTTGAACATATCCAAAAATCCTTAAACACACAGTTTTTCCAGAAAACATTTCGTTTCAGCTCAATTCTGAACGGTGGAATTTAAAAAACAGGATAATTTAATTATTTAACTAAGTATTTAAAATACAGTTTAAGAAAAAAAAACATCTTAACCTAGCTACTAGAAAATATCGACCCTGTTTAGACAAAAGGGCTTAACCCCTAGTATTTTGCAAAGTGCTTTTATTTAAGAATTACAATGTACACAACTAAATACACGTTCTTTATGAAGAAATTAAGCCGAAAATGCCGAATTGTTATCGAAAGTCGGCTTTGGATTTTGAAAAGAAACGACCTACTAAGTTTGCATGAACGGAAAAAAAGGATTTAGCCTCAATTTTAATGATTTCTTCTAATAAGTTTTATTAAGTATCAGATCAGGAAATTAAAACACCAATTTATTGGCCATCATGTAGTTCAAGTTTGTATTAATGTGACTTTGACTAAAAATCATTAAAAATCGTTTTTTGTGCCTCCTGCAAAATTTGTTCTGTAAGGGTCAATCTCTTTTGCCCAAACACGGTCGATATGAAGATCACACTGCAATAAAACGTTCAACGAGATGCAAATGCTACCTCATGACTTTTTGAAAAAATCAGCCATTTTAATATTTGTCTCGTACTTTTTATGTTTAATTTTTTTGTTCTGACTGTTTTGATTTATTTTCTGAGATGCTGGGCGATGTACTCATATTATAGGCATGTAGAATCAGGAACATAGCAGTATACGAGTGACATTGCATTGTAGTAAGATGGATTTTTTTAAATTTGAAATACGAGGATGGCAATGATATTCAATCCAAATTCTTAAAAATATTTAAACTGTGCATACAATACAAATTAATTAAACCTGTGCAACGATTAACATAATACATATACAACGTGTAAGAACTGTATTTTTCTTTTATTAAAACACGTATCTTGATCAATAAGTCATAAGCTATTTCATTATTGCCATACAAAGTGAAGTATCCGGATAGAAATAGTTTTTTTTTTAACTATTTATTTGAAAAAAATACTTTTAAATGAAACGCTACTTGATTTTTTCTATCAATGTAAGTACATACATAATTAATCTCTCAATCGTTATGTTTGAAAAATATTTAAGTTATTTTTGACACTCGGGATGATCTACTTCTGGCACTGTTGAAATGTTTTATTAAAACGTGAAAAGAAAATAATTTGAATGAGATAATTATACACAAAAAAATTAAAAAGAAGCACAAATTGTTTAACATTAAAGATTTGCAACTCTGAAGAAAAAATAAAATCTATCTGCTAAAATATTTATTGTTTATGACTAACTTTCGTCTGATTATGTGGACATGTATAATAAAAAAACGCATTAAAGGTTATTGCTTGTAGGTGTGTAGTATGATACCATTTTGAACAAACAAAATTACCCATTGTTAGAGAAAAGATTTCAATTTATCCATATGTGAAGTGTTAATAAACTGTTTTGTACACATGTTATAACGAAGTCAATTTGAAGAGTTTTTACAATTGAGGAGTGAATTTTCAAATTGAACCTATGACACTTCAACAAATTTGTGGTAAATGGTAAAAAACTGTTTACGGTGTCGATATTACATATTTTTTGTTATATCCATTTCTAGTGTAAAATACAATTTACAATTTTTGTAAATTGCCACAAATTTGTTGAAGTGTCATAGGTTCAATTAGAAAATTCACTCCTCATCGATTTTAGTCATCCGCTAATTAAAGAATTATAAGTATTGTCCAGGCCTTTTCTTTCTTTTTAGTTTACTCAAAACGTAAATGGGATGTAACCCAGCGGTTTTTTGTTTTTTTTATTATGCAGAACAATACATAAGAGAAAAAAAATTAACTACCCAATAGCCAAGTGTTTATCTGCTTCAAAGATACATTAAGGAATGCGCTAATACATAAAAACTCGCATAAAATACGAAATTATGAATGCTATATATCATCACGTTAACAAGTTTATTTTGCATTTCAACACATTTTCATTTATAATATGAAATACAATAAATATTTATTTACAAACATGGATAAATACTAGAAACGATTGATAGTACGCTATTTACAATTAGACAATTCAAAATAATAATTGAAGTAACACCACACCATAACTCGTCATTTCCATGGCCATTTAAACTGTTACCGTCATAACAAAAACATTATCTGTCAAAACTGCATTATTTAAAAATCATCTGCGTTATTTGAAAAGGATAATACACAAGCAGCTTTATTTTCTATACAACTATTCTGAAAGTGAATGCCAATATTAGAAGGAATAGCTGGATCTTCAACAATTAATCAAAATATATAAGATACAATTGCGGATGACTGGATGTGGGACATTTTAACTTATTATCAACATATTTTTACCACTTAATAGACTATTTTTTTAACACTGGCATCAATGAATGTGATACAGATTAAATCCCGTTATAGCAAATTATAAAATAAGGAATTGTCAGCTAAAACGACTATTTTTAGAACTAGAAAATACTTTCATACAAATTAAGCAAAGCAAACGTTTAGGTATAATGTGAGTCAATAGTTAGTATATTTAACACGTGTAGGTATTGTTTATATTTGTAAATATTACTATGCTATGGAAGGTCATATTTTTTTACATACTTTTTTTCTTCTATTCTATATAACTATATAAATGTTTAACGAAGTAGTTTTAGATTCCCATAAACTTTGCTGCAATACGACTAAAACTGTAGCAGTTTTCCCCGATGAAATAAAAATATATATTGTATTTTTACGGTATTATCTGCTAGTATAATCATTAAACAGTTTATCCATACTTTTTTTATTGCTTTAACTGTAATCGTGCGTGTTTTGTTGGTATTTTAAGTACATAAGGATCCTATGCAGTTTGCTATGACGGGATTTAACTCGTATAAAAATATGTATGACCAAAATGTCCAGCGAAATTACTAGCTATCGAATGAGACGATAAAACACTCAATTGTTAAATTCGTCAAAACTGACAGTACTTTCAATATTTAATCATAGAAAAACAAGCCCAGCGTTAATAATATACGAGTACGCACGTAGCACTATTATTACAGAAAAAGTTTTTTTTTAATAACGATAGTCATTTTCATTGGGATAGTCATATTGTATTATATAAGCTATTTTTATAATAGTATAGTTTTATATATAGAGCATATAGGAAAATAAATTTAACAAAGTCAGTATTCACATATTATTTATTGGCTTATCCGCGTTAGCTACTCGTACTGAAGGGGCTATATTGAATATATTTTTACATATTATTAATGATTGCGACAGTTATCAATTACACGAACTCGAACTCGAACTCGCACTCGCTTAACTTCTTTTACAATTTAACACGAATTTCTTGTATTGAGTAAGCATTTAGGGGATTATTGCAATCGCAACTTACATTTATTTTATAAATTAGGTTTAACGACATTACAGTTGTTCAACTTCATGGCAGCAATGAAAAATCTTCGGTTACTGTTGTACGCGGTGAAATTCTAAATATAAAAAATCAAACACTTGTCAACTTTAATTACGTGATTTATATGTAGTCTTCAAATATTAAAAACCTAATTTCATGTATTTTTTTACAAATTCTCTCAAAATACGCTTCTTAGTGCATATATGTGAATCTAGAAACAACGTGTTACACAATTTAAAAAATTGTTGTTAAAAAAATTTCGTTCTTTCTTTACACAATATCATGATTTAATTATCTAAAAATGTACTAATGAACACAAACGAAAACTTGATATTACGTATTACGTTTACCTATAGATTTCGGGCCAAGAATTCAAATAAAAACACAGTTTTATATACAACTTTTCATAATGTGTAAATAAAAAAAATAGGTACATTTCGAATGATAAGTTATTTTCAATTATAACTGGTTGTCGTGTTTTTAATATACTTTGATAAATTAAGTGTATAAGACTGTGTTCTTTTTTATATTATATGTAGTCTCTTTTTACTAATTGACAAGAAAAAAATTCGCTTATGTAATGCAAAAGAACCGCATGTGTGGAAATCGTGATTTTGACTTTAAAATGTTGAAATATTCATGAATTTATCTACTTTATTGTGTAAAAAGATCACACCTGCTATTTATATATTTACACTGTTATTGTTCTATATGTTTTTTTTTGCATTTATAATAAATTTAAATATCATTTGAATGTAAAACGGTTATTTTACTCTTACGTCGCTAGATAAAATGTGAATTACTTTTTTATATTGATTATAGAAAGGAATATTGGTATATTGCAATTATTTGTTGATTTTTGAGAAATATTTAAAAAAATGTCAAAACTTCAAACGCCGTTTTCTAAAAACAAGAGAAACGCAGTTACGTTTGTTTTGCATTACTTGAGCGAATTATTGGCCACCATTGTACGATAGTAATATGTTTGCTTGAGTAGTAAATAAGTGGGTGACACATTTGTGTATCTTTAGCGATATACAGGTTAAGTAAGAACCCCGAAACTGCACAAATGGTTACGTACGAGTAAATCGGAGAATATTCTCCGATAAATCAAAAATATATTTGCCAGTTAAGTAAGCACAATATTTATTTTTCTGTCTGTAGCAAGAGTTCGTATAACTAAACGTTTAATGATTTTCATTTCATAACTCCAATACAAACATTTAATTTATAGTTATTTAAAAAGATAGATGGTGCTTGTATTATTAGAATAATTCAGAAGATCGGCGTAATGAAGCCTTAAGATGTGATTGATTTATGACAGTATCAAAATTGTTGTAATAAATTGATGAAATATTATTAAATATAATTATTAGCATCAGAATATATCCAAGTCCTATGCAAGAACACAATATGCATAGGTATAGAGTGGTACATTATTATACTCGTAGATTATTATTTATTCATTACAATGGTTATGTATTCATAAACTTTGATAGTATGAGGTTAGTTTTATTTTACAATTACAAATTGAAATTATATTTTCAGATAACTTCGTTATATTAAAATGATTTTGAATTATCATTGGAGCTTTTCTAAACACAAAACAATTTCACATTGATGTAACAAAATTAACAACATCTTTTTTAAGCTATCAAAGTAAGTAAAAATATATAAATTGCTTATTTATAATTTCCGTCTTCGCAGAGTACAATTTTTAATGTTCAGAGTTAGATATCATAGTATTAAAAGATATTTCTATGTAATACTGCTAAAAATGAATAATCTATGTGAAATCTATCCAATCACAAGTAATTTTCAAGCGTGAAGATCGCTTTCTTTTAGTACTGTATTATTCTTGCAAAAATACGCAAAGTAAATAGTTTCTATTATTCAAGATATGCCCAAGAATAGAATGTGCATACAGTAGAATTTCGAGTTATGAACAATCATTTTGCCCAAAAATGGACTCGAGTTGCATTTATAATGTCGAATTACAAACAGATTATCTATTGACTTTTATAACCATGTATAAACTGCAAGTTTTTCACTATAACGAGTGTTCAACTATGATGAAAGTGACTTACTCGTATTTTGGGGAAAATATCAGAGTACTTACATTATCCATTGAGAAAAAGCTTAAAGATATTTAAAACATTTTTAAAAAGATAGGATATTATCAGTTATTTAATTATAATACAATTATAAGCAAATTGAAATATAGACATACAAATTTTTGCTTATAAAATTGTATACAATCCCATTAGAT
>JAPMAE010001958.1:0-17296 GCA_036584705.1 Rhyacophila sp. 25_7 | reverse complement strand
ATTATTGAAGCCATTTAACTAAAGTGTTAAAAAATACGCGAAAAAGAGTACAGTAATAATCAAGACTCACGTATTTCTTTGACTAACCGTAGTAAAAGAATATTGCTGTTTCACATCGTTATTTTATGTAGGCAGGCAACGGCTAGGGTTCAAAAATACACTGAATAACTGGAGTAATTTTGTTCCATTGCAAAGTGTCAAAAGCATTTTTAAAAGAGTTTTCATATTGTAGATACTTTATTAATAAGATGTGTGTAATTTATAAAATATAGTCATTTTTATCGAAGCATCCACTATGTGCAAGACTAAAATTTTAATTCAGCTAAAGGGTATGAACCCATGACCAATTATTCATCTACAGTGGACGGTCGTATTATCGACGAATTTCCCTTGATTTTTCAATAGATTTATTTATACATCTGTATCCGGAAAAACGTTCTTTTTGTAACGAAAACTGTGACGTAGAAGACGAGGTTAGCATCTGAAAGAAAATCCAACGATCCAATTCAGAGCATGCCGACGAAGATAAAGTAACGAGGGTTGCCTTTTTACCTGTCCATTACACAGCCCTATATTGGATCGTAAGTAAAATTTTGAGGACGGAATCGAATTTGCCGTATTGTGACCGGTAATTTCATTTTGTTAGGGAAGAACGGAGCTTGCCGGAGATAAGTTTTAAACGGAATGTATAGAAATATATTTTATTCTGTAAATGTTATTTGGTTTATTGAATTAAATTATTTGTTATAAATTTTGTTGATTTAGTAACACGGGTCTCGTGTTTACTATGTTCACTATATATAACATCATTTTTTTTCACCGCTTATGTAACATGAATAAGTTTAGTGCGGTAAAACTTTCTTTATCTAAGTGGTGTAGTGATTATCAGCTTTTTATCTAAATTAAGAAAACATAAATTTATTTAGAAATGCGCATATGAGAAGTAAACTTATCGTTATCATTTGAGTTTTAAAAATAATTCGAATCAACATATTATTCATTATATATCTCTATCTTCGTTATATAAATTTATTTTCTTTGAAATCTGCAATACAGTAAACTCTTAATTTAGGCGGTCGACTATTCTACGAATTTTACTTTAATACCGTTTATTTTTGTTTAAAAAGGTCACAAAACTACTGGACGTATATAACATACATTGGATCTGGAAATCTATAATGAACCTTGAGTCAATCTGCAGAAGATAAAATATTTAGATTGAACAGTATGAACTCATTCTAGAGGGGGGAAAAACGAACTAGCATGCGGTGATATCTGGATTGGTGCTTTACGCTGTCTACGCCAATATAAAATGATTTTTAGTAGTTTATAGTTTAAATGATGTTTGTAATGAGATGTCTAATTTTCAAGATTATATCTCAGCAACAGATTGAAGTATCCTCCACTTACCTTCCAGTACCTGCAAATATGATTGTGCGCGGTCACCTTTCTGACCCTTCACGAAAGCAATGTTTTTTTTTTCACACATTTTGATTTTAAATCTTCCCGTAACTGAGTCGCACTGGACACTATCAGCATCCATGTGTGTGCTAAAGAAAAGAATTTAGTTTTGGAAATATTGACTGGCAGTCTGCCTCGTCTTGCCTAATGAGAGCGACATTCTAGCACAGAAATGGTTAAATGCGCGTATATTATTAAAAAAAATAATACGTACAAAACAACTTGTATTAATGAAATAAATATATTTCAATAGTATAAATTAAGTGACGTTTTCAATTATACGTGTTTGATATAACATTTAGCTAAAAGAACATTTCGAAATCCCTACTTAAATTTGTATTTATGGCAGAAAAATTAGATTTATCGATCTTATTCATCGTAAATTAATAAAAATTAATGTTTTCCGCGAAATTCATTTGTTATTTTGCATATGTTGTATATTTCCCAAATAAACCTCCATTGGATTTTAAACTAGACAACGATGATTATTAATTTTGTTTAGTGTCTGAATGGGAAAGAAGTATTTCACAAACTGCAGTAATATAAAATAAAAGTCAAGAGACAGAAAATTGTACAGTTTTATTTATTTTTAAATTTCGTATATTCGACAATGATCTTGTTATCAACATTGTACTCTATATCTCTATATCTTATTTACATTCCAAAATGTGAATTCTCAAAAGAATCTACGGTATAATAATATAAACGTACAAATACTCACATAAACCAAAACGTTTCGCAATTCTTTGTGAATGCGAAACGAAATCTGGATTCTTTCAAAAGGGAAATTTTTTAATAAGAAAATTGAGACGAAAGAAAATCGGATGGAAATAAGGGGGGGGAAGTGTGAACAAAGAGACGGATTGTTGGCAAGGTTGTCATTATTGAATGTTGGGACATCTAAGAGATTAAGCAATTCGTCATAGGATTTAAAAAAGGTATGGCTTATTGTGACATAAAATAATTGGGAAGAAGTATTTATTTGCTTTGAATTCAAATATTTGATGAAAGAAATGTCGTACTTTAAATATTGAAGAGTATAAATACTTCATTCATTTTAATTTAGTATGATAAATAAAAGGATTTTTTTATAATATATTAGTAAATGGAACTAGATCAGTATATATTTTTAGTATTTTAGAATAATTACTGTAAAAATTCAAGTTTTCTCATATAAAAAATGTATTATTATATATTACCATATTTATAAATACTATATCTATATATATATTTATAGTAGAGATATATTGGTTGATATTAATACTTTCAAGGGTGTTTCTTATTAACACCTATTATTTGATGAAGATATTTCTTTTAATGTTCAATGCTAAATAAGTATAGTTTTTCTTATTTTTTTAGTATACTTACTTCCATTTATTAAAAATATATTAATATTATTTTCTGAAATTCAATCTAGCATCGATCATTTTTTATCTTGTACACTATTTACATTCAAAATCTATAGTTATACAAATTATTTAATATTAATTATATTTAAGAAAAGACTCAGAAATCACATTAAGTTTTCTAGATAAGTTGATATTACGATTTGTTTTACGTTTCTAAAACAATTAAAAATATTAAAAGAATTGTTTAAACTTAACGAAATTGTAATATATTCGACAAATGAACATCAATTTAATTGTGTTAAAATTCTAGAAATTAAAATATTCCAATTTATTATTGTAAGAGACATTTTATACTATTATACATTTTCTTGCACGCCATTGGTCAGTAAACATGCCAGTTGATTAAAGTATAATATGTAGATTTCGATTTTGTAGCTGTTCATAAAAAAATATATTGTTATTAATTTGCATCTGGAATAAAGACGTAAGCCGAAATGACGTGTATCTATTATATGGCGCTTCAATTTATTCAGTACAATAATGTATCGCACATTACTAAAATTTGCCCTGATACTTGTAACGTGTGTCAAAAAATTTCCGGCATTAAAAAAAATATAATATTTATCGAAATATAAAACTCATCACACATCAAATGTAATAATTATCATCAGTATTGTGAATGACAGTAAATATTAAATCATATTTTACGTTTATTATGCCGTTGTATACGATTACGTAACGGATCAAATCTAAAAACTAAATGAAACAATAAAATAAACAAGTCACCGATTATTAAAAGGCGCCAAAATTCTTAAAAGAATACAATCGAACATTAATAAATAAAAGAGTAAATATTTTTTTGATATGAAAGATAAATAAAGAAATCTTAAATAACTCTCTTAATCGGACCAAATATCTAATTCATTAGACAATTTCCAAAAATTGAATTCCTTTTCCCAAAACGCGTTGAATTAATAATACAAAATAAAATTGTGTTGCATTTGCAATACCACGTAACAAACTCCCAGTGGGCAGCAAAAGGCTTATTTTTACATGTATATATACGTTTACTAAGTGATATGATTATTATTCTGTAACGTTGTATGAGAATAATATTCAGCTCTGTGCAATAAGGACATACGTATCTGCATATATTTTCGTAAACTAATTACAGTTTTGACAATATAAAAATGTCACCACAGGACAGTGATGTAATCATTTGTGTTGCCAAAAATAAATAAAAAATTTACGTACGATTTCAACATTTACAATACAACAACTATTATTAATATTATACGTAAGAAATCATTCAAAATGTCATAATGTGATTTACAAGCTTAAATAGAAAAATGTAAAACCGTATTACTTTAAAAAAATTGTATTATATTGCAATATTACAAAAAAATGCATGACACACTTTTATTATAAGTAAAAATATGATAATTTAATATCGGATGTACTTTCTAGGACTCATATTTAGATTCCTTCAGCTGTGTATAAAAGCTTGTGAAAATAAGCCATATAAATATTTGATATACACTAGTATATTAAAAAAATTGATGTTGATTCTCATAAAAAGAAACATAAAAATTTATAAAAATAATTATCGATGAAATCACACGTAACATTAACATTATATGTACAAGTTTACCTTTTGAAGACCAACTACTGACCTACAGCATACGCAATCGCAATCGTGTGCAGTCACCTTTCTGACACTCAGACGAATGAAGGTTATTTTTACCCAGATATTTTATGAAATACATTATCATCACGTATGTTAGTGTAAAGACTGGATTTAAACGATTACCAGTTTTATAATCCTATATTTTATGCAATTAGGTACCCTGTGCATCCGGTATACTGATGAATCAATCGACTCAGCCACCTAAGCTCTATTTGCGCCCTATAAAATGCCGCAAATTTAGAAAAAATCTTTAAATTTTTCTTGTTAGAGAGATACCAGCTATGTCCGCATTCCCTATTAAACTGGTGTGTTTATAAATATATTTTAAATAATTTACAACATTTTATAATTGTCATATGTCAAATTACATGATAAACGTATACTTTTTCATTTTATTAGGCATTTTCTTATTTCACGCCTATAGGACTAACATTTTATTAAATTCTGAATTCTAACTTTTGTAATTAAATTGTTATAATTTATAAATACTAATCTTAATTCAGGACTATTTATTTGTATCAATATCTCTTATATTGACCATGCGATGTCATTAATACTGCCCAATGTCAAGTGTTTAGCTAAATAAATTATGCCGATTGCCAAGATTTGATGTTTCTACGCATAAAATCGAATGTTTCTCCTGAGATCATTCATATTTGTAAAATCGATGACCAATGTTTTAAAGCGAAACATCTTAAGTATTTTTAGGTTGTTCCTACTTCACAGTTTTGTAAAAAAATAAACAATATCAGGGCGCTAAATATCACAATGATTTATTTTAATTTCCCTAATAACTTATTATGCACATTGACAATTAGTACATAAATGCATATATTTTTTTAATACATACTATTGCTGGAGTCGATTTATATGACGAAAATTTAATTTGTAATGATACTGGTATAATTAATTTTATCTACTGTCAATTCTTAGTGTTAAGCTTTTATATTAAAATATGCACACTGTTTTCGAATACGTTTTTCCAAAATATTTAAAAAATCATGAATGCTATTTTTACTGATAGTAAAAATTTAAAATTAGCTTTAGCTTTAAACATTTTTCTTTGTAATTTTTGAAAAAATGTTTAATTATAAATCAATTAAGTGACGAAAACGTCTCTAATTCATATTTTATCCCCAAGTTTTCAGAAATAAAAAAAAAACAACAGTTTAATAATTTTAGTATCTTCTTTTAACCATATCCGCTCCGAAACGAAGCATATGGGTCTTCGCATGTGAAGATTGTTTTCGACACATTTTTACCATTAATAATTGTCGGTTATTAGCTTAACCAATTTGGTCGGTCCTAATTTTAAATGAACATGATAAAAAACCTGTACAATTTTGCTAGCTATGAGATTAAAACCCTAGACTCTCGGCTCATGAGTCGGATGTACTATCCACTGACCCACGAGGGCGAGGATTTTTAATACAGTATAAGAAATATATAAATTATTATGAAAATGCATTCGATGTAGACCAAGATTTTTTCCGAGGTATTGCACGCTGGGTGGTTAAATTCGCTTGTAGCATCCCCACCCCCCACTTCGTTCGCCGGCGTATGCCTAAAAGCGCAAATACCCAGAATTTTAGTTGCGTAGTCCCGCCTCGGCCCGCCGCTCCCTACCCGACCGAGCCAGATGTAAAATCTTTAAGTTATATTAAATTTTAACGAGAAAACGGATGAGAGAGAGAGAAAGTCTTAAGGGGTCCGTGGAATTTCGTTTTCCACCGAAATTCGATACTTCGGCGAGAATGGGTCGCCTGATACCCCCTGCCCATTTGTTTACACGTTCATGTAACTTTTTAGACGTGTTTTTATTTGGCAGTCGGTATAGGTATAGTAATACACAGTGAAACCTCAAAACTAATATTTTCAAAAAATTCACAAAACTAAATCGTACGTAAAAAAACTTACATATTCTATTGTTATCTGTTTAATTTTTTAATTTTAAACAAATCTCTTTGTTACGAAGTAACTTTTAGAAATGCAGATTTTTATATATACTGCGCTACTTATTATATCAATATATTTATATATTTCGTAAAAAAATATATTTTTTTCGCTTAGAGTAAAAAGTAGTTCAAACAACAGTTTTCATTGTATGAATTGAAGGGTCTACCGATAATCAATCACCTAAAATTGAACTATTTTTATTTGTATTCAAATATAGAAGACAATTTTGCTTAAACAATATGCTTAAAAGGGTCATGAATTGTAGTTATTAATTAAAAATAATCTACCTATGTCAAAATATTAATATTAATTTAAAATCATTTAAAACGAACTCCGAACTATTCAATTGTCAGACTGTCGTTCATTAAAATTAAATAAAACATAATATTGTATTAACGAAGTAAACATTTCGCTAGAACATTAGTATTAAAAATATGCGGCACATATTAATATTATTTATATTTTTCTATACTTTCGGATGATTATGCATTTTTTCCTTCGTTTGATGTAACAACGAAATTTCAGTACAGGAAAAACTTTAATGGTCTCACGAATTTTGGTACAGCCTGATTTATTTTGCATTCCGCTATTGGTCACGACAAAAAATGTATCGCAATTTTATGTCATTTAACAGTAAGTATATCATAATTTCTTACATTGAAGATTCCATTGTTTTCATAAATAAATAATACGAATAAAACGTAATAGTTTTTGTTCGTAATAAATATTTTTGTTTATGTTTATTGAAATTAATTTAGTTTTGTTATATTCTGTTTGAACACCATGTAAAGAAGTTATTTAAATTTTATTTACAGAGGTAAGCAAGATTCTCTGTTTTAATTCACTTTAGAAAAACAACTTTGTTATAAATTTATTTCTTATAAAATGTTTTCCTACCAGGTGATTTTTATTGTTTGAACAAGCTCTAGGTGACTGGTTTTAGATGTATTGAAGAAGCAGATTAAAAGTTTGTTGCTATCGAATTGTTCGTTAAGTAATTATTTCGGGCAAATTTCAGAGGTTTCAATAATAAATCTGAAGGTTGATTTTAATTAATTTATTTCTTTACCTCGGACATATTTTTAAGCTTCTGTTTTATCATAACTTCATAAGTATACATTGTTAAGAAGATATTTCTGAAAACATTCAGCCTGAGTATTTTATTTTTGTATTTTTCCACGTTGTACGCCTACGGACTCCGTAAATATAAAGCAATATTATTTGATTATCAATGACGATTATTTTCATTAATTATTTTGAAATATTTATTAATGAAACATAAAAAAAATCATTCATTGATTTGTTAAAAATATGAATGAGTCCACGACACGATTTCTAATTCAAAGTATTAAATTCCAAATATATTGCCCAGTGTACAAGATATAAAATATTTACAATATGAAATCGAAGTATATATTGAAATTAACCGACTTTTCTACAGCCAAAGAAAAGAGTGACGTCTACTCTATCTATGGCAGTATCGTAGTTTAGTGCTTCCCAATTTGTTTCATGTCGCGTTTCCCTAAATCTTAATAAAATAATCCCCGGCTCCTCGAAAAAAAACATTTTTTTATTTGGTATCAATTATTGCTATTGATACACACATGTTTAATTTTATCACAAAATACTAAGAATAATAAAAAATATTTTTTCTGAAAATTTTTATAACAAAGATGCGCACCACGTTCAAGAAAAACAAAATATATGACGACAAAATTAATGATATTTTTTAAATGCATGACTATATAATGACAAAATATCTTACTGACTATCTTTATCGTACAGTTCTTAGTGAAACAATTACAAAAAAATAAAATTTGGGTTACATATGCATTTATATGTAAAATGTTACACTTTATCTATTTAAGCACTCAAATTATTTATAATATTTGAAAAACAAAAAATAATAATATCAAAACTGATTATTAGGAGATGTCTGACTGATGATTGGACGATCTATCTTGCCATATCAAGTCTCTATGACTGTTTTAGAAGTCATTTTAGTCATTTTAGAAAAGTGAATATTTATGTTTAAAAAAACATAATGTTTCTCTATTTGATTTAATTGTCTATAATATGCTATGATGCAAAATGTTAATTATAAACAAACTTAATCTGCTCCTAAAACTTATCGATTCGATTGATGAAAGGCTTTTTCCATAAATTTATATTATAGTTGAAGTTACAGTGAGATCAAGCTTGTGCTATATTGCCAGCATACGGTCTGCCCCTGAGATAAATGCCTTGGTTAATTTGTTTCTCTCACTTTCTTAGTCAAAACAAGTTGAAAGAGTATTCGCTTTGATGTATCTGCGCGTCAGCGACGCCAATCAAGGCTCATTTGGACGCCGACGTCTAAACTTTTAAGACGCCTCGCGACGCTTCTTGTTAAATATTCACCTGTGTAATACGTGATGATGTTCAATTTAATTTTTTTTTTATAAATTTAATAAACTGTCTTTAAATAACTTATTTCAAGGAACTTTCTATTCGAGGAACTTTCCGCTCGTGGAACTATTTTTCGAGCAATTCTCCTCAAACCACATTCTAATGCTGGAATATGAGTCCTAGTTGCCGTAACATATTATCGTTAAATGTATGTAAGAGGTTCAAACTCAAAAATTCAATTTTCTCAAAACACAAGTCTTTTTTGACTTAATGCCCTCTGTCAGTACATTGACGATATGTAGTTTTTTTTAAAGACTTTTTTATATTTGGCAAAAGTTTTGATGTATGCTCTTAATCAATTTAAAAGTCTACTGCTGAATAAATAAATCTTTAGTATCATTTAAAATGTCTATATATATTTCATATATTATAGTCTATATATAAGTCAATAATACATATTTTATTATACAATTTGATTTTGTTTTTTACATACACTCATACAACAAATACTAAGAAAAAATACTTCAAACATCTCATTATTATGCGCAATATAAAATAGCGTACAACAGTTTGATTTATATTTGATACATTTAAAAATAGCTAATTATATTGCGTCTCTTTTAAAAGAACATTATTTATTTTTGTTTACCCATTAAGCGATTTTTTTCATATTTTCCCGCGACCGTCCTACCAATGACTTTTAATCCGCATTAGCCTCTCTCCTGACGTGACGTAATTTTCAACCCTTTTGGCAAGGTACGATTCGTGATAATGACATAGACAATTCGTCGTCTGAACTTTATAGTATTTTTAACAAAAATATTAACAATGAACTTCATTTTTAACTGTATTTTTAAATTAACGTCAAATCCATGTGAAGTATTTAAAATTCACAGGTGTACTCAGTCTATTCAACGCTTGTATGCTAACAGTACTACAGTATGGTAATAAATCATGGCACCTTACGAAGTTTAAAAAAAAAAATACAAAGCTTCGAAAACAGATTTCTGTGGTGAATTCTAGGAGTGTGGTGGTACGACTATTCGAAATGAGGTGTTAAAGAAACGGACAATGTATCTTCTTATTACATCCAAAGTGAAAATGAGATGTTAGAATTTACTTGTCCGCGTGCTGAGAATGTCTGCATCGGATCTCAACCGAGCGTACCTTTTATTAAAGCCAAATGAATTTTGTCGTCTTGGGAGGTCGTTGAATATCATCCAGAAATATGCGACGATGCAAGGAGACTGACTAGTGGTAGGCACACTTTGAGGCAACACGTGATTTTCATGTTATCTGGTTAAGGAATCATAATGAAGTGAATGAGTTTATTCTATACATTGTATGGTATTATGTAAGACAAGGAAACAACTATTGATCCGGTTAAGGCACGTGGTAATTGTGAAATATAAAAAAAAAAAACTAAATTATACTATCATTGTATGACATTATTTTGTATTGTACACAGCTAATATTAAAATTATTTAGCGCAACTTCAGTTTCTTTATTTTTAATCCGAAGCTTCACAAAAAAAATACTTTAAGAAATGAAATGAGCGATGCATTTAGTATCGTTGCCAAACAATTACAGGTTGTTGTCAAAGGATTTATACAAAAAAATATTTTGAAGACCTGTCTGAATATGTATAACTGTAAAAGGCTTTATCACCCTGGCGCTCTTGAAAGGGATTCCTCTTGTTATATTTTCGGTCACTGCCCCTTTTTCTTTCACCCTTCCTTTCCGTTCCTTTTCTTTGCTAGCTTAATCAGGGGTCCGCAGTGGTTACAAAAATATATGTCGAACATTTTCTTTGACTACAAAATCTTCCTCAGTGCAAAATCAATTTTTGATATTGGATTTTGACATTAATTGCGAGTTACTTTTTCATTTAACTAGTTTGTTAAAATATTTTTATTTCAATATCGTTTAGAAAGCAACGTGTTATATTTAGTATTTATTTATATTGTCGTTATTGCACTAACAAAAAATACTGAACAATTGAATAATTGCCATTTTCTTTGTAATAATATCATTAACTGTCTTCGCTGTGTAGGAATGAAACAATCTATTGCAACACATTTTTAATTCAGTTATATTATGTTACTGAAGAGGTTTGGATAATATGAAATAATTAACTCTCCCAATATGGGGACTTTTCTCAGAACGATTTCCGTTTTTTTATCGAATTTGTTAAAAATAGATATCTGCATGATCCGGTCCGCACGTATCAAGTTTTCATCAACCCGTATCTTAAGTTAGAAGACAATATACACTCTCTTTTAATTAATTTATTAAAATAACTCTAGGACCTTAGATAAAAACCTCCCACTGTTAAATGCATTTTTTTTACATTTACGATCTTCTGCCGGGAACAGGTCAATAATATCGACACTGTTTAGCAAAAAAGGCTTAACCTTACATTTTTTGAAAAGTGTTTTTATTTGAGAATCACAATGTACGCAGCTAATTACACGTTCTGTCAAAAGAAATTAAGCTGAAAATGAAATGGCGAATTATTATCGAAATTTAGCGTTAGATTATGAAAAAAGAACGAACTACTAAGTTTTTTTGGAAAGAAAAAAAGCATTAAACGTCAATTTCGATGATTTTCCTTTAAAAACGTTTTAATAATCAGATCAAGAAAATAATACTAAAATTTATTGGTCATCATGCATTTCTTGTTAGGGTTAATGTGACCCAAAAATAATTAAAGTACGTTTTTGTGCCTCCTGTAAAATCTGAGAGTTAATCCCTATTGCCCAAACACGGTCGATATTCAACACTACGTTATAGTGGTAAAATGTTTGTAATTATTTTTTAGGTTCTGTGTCCGTACACATGTCCACAAATTTATTACAAGAAGGGCAAACAAATAGAATAGAGTCGTATTTTGTAAATCTTGTCCCTTACACGAGCAACCCTATCACCAAAAAGATCGGATATCGAAAGGTCGTTAGCGGCCATAATGTAATGTAACAACGTGTAGCACCGTAAACGATACGGTAGCAGACCTCTACGTTTTGTCGTAGAAGATGAAATACACTGCGAAGTTGCGCGATAAAGCAGCTTTGTATGACCTAAAATTCAACATTAAAATGTCCTATAATCAATTGAAATAGATCATTGTTTTTCATTTGTGGATATGGCTGTCTAATCTTTACAATTATTTTAGGCAATATTAACAAAAAAAAATACCGTATTTCATCGATTTTGAGACAACAGTTTTGAAAAGTAAGTAAAAGTAAGATGCTTACTTCTTCAATAATCCCCTCCCTTAGCTTTGGTAGATTGTGAGGGTGATGCTTAAATAATTCTCAGTGTGCTACCAATTATATTCAACTCCCTCACCCAGAATCGAATTTTGTTCGTATTAGGAACGGCATTTTTGCAAAAAACTCTTTGTATCGTATCATAGATCGGTTGTTTTCAAAACACGCGTGCATGGAAAAACCCCGATGTGCTCAGGTACAAACTATATTGACTTCTAATAAGGGGTCGCCGACGATACAGACTACGTGCATGCATCCCCTTACCACCTAAATATTTAATCGGTTCTGCTTCACACTACACTGTATGTATCAATAATTAAATTAAAATTATTGTTTTATTTTCTACACATGTAAATTTATTTTGTTGTCAATTACCATGGTAACACTAGTAAACTGTCAAATAAACGATCTTTCCTTGGAAAAACTCATAGCATTCATTCTACAGGTACACATACATGTTCACCATAATGCATGGGAACAAATACGTCGCTTTACTTTGCCACGTCGCTTTTCTGTATTTGCACCCTAACACAGGCACTCGAAATGCGGGCGACATTCTATGTACGGTGAAAGCAGCCTTGCTATAGCTTTGTAAGGGAAGATTTGATAAGGGTTTGGGGTATACGTTAGGACTCCCTAGATAAACGTATTGATTACTAAGGCATTTTGAAGAATATATGGTGACACAGGTTTATACGTATAGGTTGAATTAATGTTTATCGTGTTCATTATTTTCAGCTTGAGATATTTAAATTGATTTTTAACTAAATAAATATGCGGAGATTCCCGCAGGTGTATATTCGTCTCTATCAACGGGATTAATCTGAATTGTACATTCTCTTATCACACCAATCTAAAATCACAGAAATACGTGGCAAAATTTTTAGATTTTTGTCAGAGTAATATTTTTCTTCTATGGTTATTATTTGATTCTATCTTAATCAAGACAATATGAATTAGTCTTTTTTATACAAAAAAAACTTTAATACTCACGTTATCCATTACTATAATGCATTAAATTATTCAAAGTTACTTATACTAGTACTGTATTCCTTTTTCGATATATTTATTTATAAGTATTTTATCATTTATAATGGTCTATATATTTTTATTCAGCCTTCTTTTGTTACATATTATTTTGTTTCGACTCGTTATATGACGACTTACAACTCACTCGTCTCTTAATTTGGCACTTGAAATTTCGTATGAAACTGTACGAAATCATTTGATAATATCATGTATTGTATTTTCACTACTACTGCCGTGCGTTGATGTTTTATTCCCATTTTTGCTCATTTTTAACACAGAATTGTCCAATTCAATACTTTTATATAGTCAGTTATTTTTTTATCGAAATTTAAAAGAACGAAAAAGATAGTACTTAAATATTGTTTAAAACCTTTTTTTATCATTATTAAAATTATTTGCTTCGATTTTTGGACAGTCGTGACTTAAAACAATTGTTGCGGATTATATAATCGCCAAACTTATTTCTATTTCTCATTTTATATCTCTAATATTTTCCAGATAAATATTGTTAAGATCATTAAAATAAACTATACATATAATAAGCAACAGTAAGAGTTTCCTATATTTTTGTTTTTCATCATGTTCAAATCAAAGTGACCCAACTATCTAATTCATAATATAATATCGTCAGTATACTGGCAAATTGTAATAAGTCAAAGAATACTGTTTTGAGAAAAAATATTTTGAGGTTTGAGTCTTTTGCGTACATTTAACGATAATTTGTTAGGGCAACTGGCACCGTAAGTCTTATTGACGTTGACCGAAAATTAGAATATACCTATAGACACATTTAAACTGATCAGCCAAATAATTCTTAGTCGATATTATGTGTTTTGCCGTAATAACATATTAAATATCGACTTAATACGTAGGGATTTTTTAATATTGCAAAAAAGTACAAGGAATATGGGTAAGCTTGTTTTACCAAAAATCTACCAAACTGTATTATTAAATGAAAACAGTAATTAAAACGACGATATTATTGATTTCATTTGTATACGCAAAAGAACTGTTTGTAATAACGTAAGTTATTTTTTTAATTAATAACCTCATGGAGTAATAAGCATATATATTGGTCTTTAAGTTCATACTATATTTTTATCAATTAGAAAAATACAAATAACTACTCCATTTTTTTTTAAATCAAGAAATATTCGACAGTTTTATGTGCGACGACAGTATCCGTTATCAGCGTACCGTTTGTTATTCATTTGCTTTGCTAATTGAATGTTTATATAAAGACCCTTTGCTGTTTTTGTTCAAATACACTGCGCCCGCCAGCAAGCAAGACTCGAATTATGCAAATCTCAAATCCTCCGCTTAACTTACGACGATGGAGGTGAAATAATTGTACAAGGATCGCTTATTGTGGCGTTTATTATATTTTGTTCATGATAAATGACAATTATATTATTAAATATTATATTATATTGTAGTGAAAGCTCAACGCTAAGTAATTAGTTAGGAATAATGGAAACCATTTAATACGAAAATGCTTAAAGTAATGTTATGGTACATGACGAAGCGAAAATCGCTGATCTTGAAAAGATTTTGTACCTCAATGGAACAACATAAAATACTGTCTTAATATACTCACTCAATTTCTTACTGTTAATCGAACTTTCTTTACTTAGACTTATATTTATAGTAAGCAATAGTTACAAGGTTTCTACTTTCCGCATACTATTCATTTTAAACCAAAACTCTAAAAAACTTAATTAAAAAAAAGAAAAAATTTATACTTAATTTATTAGTATATATGTGCTTTGTCGCCCTCGTAGGTGAGTGGATACCGCATCTGACTTATGAGGCGAGGGTCTAGGGTTTGGATTCCGTAGCTGGTAAAATTTGTACACGTTTATTCCTGTGTATTTGAAGCCAGGGTATGGACCAAATTGGTTGAGCTAATAAATGATAATTATTACTCGTAACAAATCTGTCAAAATAATCTTCATATTGTGAAAATCCATATGCTTCGCTTTAGAGCGAATGTCGTTGAAAGAAAAAAGTATGTGCTTTGTGACACTGTATTAGTGTTTTAAAATATTTAGACTTTTCATTCTAACCCTATTACCACGATAAAAAAACATTTATTAGTTTTTAAATAATAATTTTGTACTAATGGTTTAGTGTTAAACAATTTTCACTGTATATGCATTTATGAGTGAACTCATAAGCCAATTATGTGTTGGAAGCGAGCTAACTCGCACAACTTAAAACGTAGTTCGCTAGAAAAACTTAAATATTTTGTATGATAAATATGAAAAAGCAGATATATGACTATAATATGATCATTAAAAACAAAGTCATGACAAACAACAAACAACATAGTTTTTAAAATAATATTAAGGTTCTATTTTTACTTAAACGGTTAAGTGCCAGAAGCGGGTTAATTTGCACAACTTAAAACGTAGTTTGCTAGACAAATTTAAATACTTTGTAAAAAAAAAAATCAAATGATTATTCACACTGTGGAGATCCATATGCTTCGTTTCGGAGTGGACATGGTTAAAAAAGAAACGTTTTAACTTTCTGTAAAGTTTTTAGTTTTCCATACATTGTCTCTTCTCTCACTGTTCATACGTTTGTCTCTTTTCGCTGTTCAGTAAACGATTTAATTGATGATTAAGGTAATAGTGACGTTTTTCTTAAAAAACAACTGTTCAATCTTTATCAGCTCAGAGCCGATATCGAATATCACCAAATTTAAAAAAATATATCTTCAATTTACGATTAAGTATGCAAATTATAAGAAAATGTTCAGCATCTAATTTTTGGTTGTTGTTTAACCTGTTAAGTGCCAGAAACGAGTTAACTCGTTCAACTTAAAACGTAGTTTGCTAGACAAATTTGAATATGTCGGATGATTTTAAACATGAAAACTTAGAGATATGACCATAATATGATCAGTACAAACCAAGTCATGACAAAAAACTTTAAATATTATTTTAAAAGAAATATTAAGGTTCTATATTTGATTAAAAAAATCTACAGCTTGTGGGGTGGGGTCGTGACTATTATTATATGTTTTGTGGTTTGAATTAAAAATAGCTTTTAATATGTAGATTAATAAATACACACAACGAAACTTTTCACTTAAATATAATAGATTTTTAATTTTTAATGAAAAAACAAATATCATAGTGAAATTATCTACGAGTGTTCTCATACTCGTATGTATTATATGTCATATGAAAACAAGCTTTTTTCCCGTTAAAAATTCGGCGTCTTTCAGTGTGAAAGAAAGTCTTTTCTTATCAGGGTTCGACCATAATAGGATTTTTCAGGATAGGAAGGAAGCACGTATATTTTAGTGCACGTCTACCAAAGGTCTTTGGAGGGTCCTTCTGGAATATCCCTGACACAAAAGATAGCGTTGGTTTTACGTAACACGAATCATAGTATTTTTTAAAAATTGTTTGATTTTCTAGAGTGAGAATTACATAAAATATATTTTTTTATCTATAATGCGGAACATTTTGTGATGTAGTTAATTAAATATTTGAAATATTTGTACGTCTCATTTTTTAAATGTATGCTTTTTTTAAAATCATTTCCGCCGCCAAATTAATTGTGAAAATTGTCTTCTTAGTCTTTTTTATTTTCTTTTTAATAATATCTGCTACCAAACGAAGCATATGGAACTTCACAGTATAATGATTATTTTGACAGTTTTTTACGAGTAATAATTGTGTGTTATTAGCCTAACCAATTTGGTTCATGTCCTGGTTTCAAAGTCAATGGTATGCACCAAAAATACGTGCAATTTTTGCCAGCTAAGGAGTTCGAACCCTAACTTTTACAAGTAATATATGTTAATTACAGTATTAATTAAACCATTTGATTTTTTCTTGGCTGCGTCATGGAACTTGAAACTTACATAGATTTTGCATAGAATAACTATGCATCTGGTTACAGATTAAGTTAGGTAAACTAGCAAAATAAGATAGCGACCTTCTGTAGTATATTTTGCGATGCTATTTCCAGTAATATACTCAATTACGGTGTAACTCTGCCAGAAAATAAAATAATTATACTATGTTATATATTATCCGAGGAAAGCAACACCAAAACGACTTTGAACAGTCACAGTGAAAAAAATTCATTTTTGATATAGTGTAGTTTTGCTCCCAGGTGCAGAACTATAAGTGAATAAT